>JADDOH010023859.1:0-65332 GCA_016648135.1 Agrypnia vestita | reverse complement strand
CGTAAAGCTATGTCTCGTTTATTTTTAATTTGTATTATCGTCTATTAAGTGTTGGGATAAAGATCTTAAAGATCCAGACATAACTGTCAAATGTCAAGATGGGAAGATTTGAATACGCGGTAACGCCGAATATTTCATCAGGACGCTGTGGATGAAGAAATGAATACGTTTGTAAGAAACAATCTTTCTTATATCATCTTTTAATACATGTATTTGAGCCGTAGAATTCCAAAATCCGCTTTGGACATTTTTAATTTTTATTATCGTCTATTAAGTGTTGGGATAAAGATCTTAAAGATCCAGACATTGCTATTTTCAGAATACGGATGTATGTATACTTTCATTTTACCTGAGAAATTAACAATACCTTCTAAAAATATTTTTATGTATGTACTTAATCATTGTGTCTTGAGTACCAACTCATATAGGTAGAGTAATAATGTTTATTATTTATTTCAAGTATTAACTGGGATATCTGATTTATATCAATAAATTCGATTTTATGTTCTCAAAGCCAATCTACAATAATTTACGTCGCTAATATCTATAATGGGTTATTTACAATTTTTCAGATTGAACAAAAACGAGATTTAAATTTTAGAACGTGCTACTTTTACGTAATATTTAAAACGTTTTTCCAAGTCAGTCCGCAAAAACTTTATACAGTGTTAACATGCACGATATTACAGAACATACAAATTGATAATTCGTTCCTTAAAATAATATAAAACTAAAAAAATTGAATTTTAGCATATATCTATTATATATACATAACAGACGACTGTCGATGTAAACAATTCGTTTATCAATTTGAAAGTTTGGATTTCATATTTTTTTGGGACTATTTGTGCTCGGATTGTTTAAATTTAATTTTAAGCAATATCTAGCGAATTTCTGTACATTCTGGAAGCTGGATTTCTGAATGTAATTAAAGTCTCGCAAAACGATAAATTAATTTTAAAGATTCTTCAAATTGTGTCATTTATTATCGCCTAATGGGAGCGATGAAATTCACCAGGGCAGAAAATCGTGGCGGTGAACTAACGGTGGCGGAGTGATAGGGGTACCCTCAGTAATTACCCTCAGTACATCCTTCCCTTCCGAGCCAAGGGTTGGCGGTGCGGGGCCCCGGGGCTTGCAGCGCTGGGCTTTTATTTTCATCTCATTTAACCACAGCCTTTGAGACAATTATTTTATTTAAAAGTGTATTATAATAACGACTTATGTAACAACTGTCAAAATGTGAGTGCAGCTTAGGCACTATTCATTGTTATTGAATTTTAGTGATTAATAAAAATAAAATTATAATAACGTTGCTTTAAATAGAGTAATTTCACACGAAAGAAGCTTTAGGTCAGGCAGTACCCGAGGCACCTTTTTGACTTATTAAAGAGTTACCTCAGTGGATGTGATGCGACTTTGAGTTATGGCAGTGTCGCAATCACCAGGTGTAGGTACTGACATGGATTGCCCTCAGGGCCCCGTCCCGGGACCGACTTTATGGAATATTTTGTTTAATGACGTCCTTCGATTGCCGTTGCCGGAGGGCTGTGAACTGGTTGCTTACGCAGATGACGCTTTGCTGCTGGTGTCTGGCAGGAGTCGACACGAGTTAGAAGTTAGAGCGTCGTGGAAACAAATCGATTGAGCTTACGAATGAGTGGTGTACACGGAACAAATTTACTCTTGCTCCTCAAAAGACTACGGCGATGATGATGCTAGGTCGCATTGAAAGGAACCCAATAATCAGGATAAATGGGATGAACATCAAGTTCGAAAATACTGTAAAATATCTGAGTGAATGGATGAGTGTATCGAGTTCCTTACTTTATCACGTCAAGGCGATCTTTGAGAGAGCTGCGGGCTACTTCATGGCTATAAAACGGTTAATTAATGTATATTATAGATATCTCACAGAGACGAAACTGTATTAATTATGGGAAAGTAGGTATAGAAGTCATTTGGGTGTAACAGGACTTATGACCTGTCTTTTTATTGGTTGGCTTAAGTGATCACTTTACACAATTGTAACATTCGCCATTTCCACCCATGATAGAATATACCATGCTTATTCATTTTTTGGAAGTTGTATATATGTTCAAATTGCGTGAAGCTTTCATATATGAGTTGTAAGCGCCTTTTCCATGCGGCCTGTACAAAGCCATTTTCATTCCCCTAAATCCCCACAGATGTCGCTAATGAGAAAATCTACAATTGATTTACGGAATTTTGAAGCAATATACTTTATTAATGTGTAATGAAATTCATCCGAATACTTGCATTACACTAGGATACGCCTAAAATAATATTTCCTGGCGTATCCTAGTGTAATGCAAGTATTCGGATGAATTTCATTACACATTAATAAAGTATATTGCTTCAAAATTCCGTAAATCAATTGTAGATTTTCTCATTAGCGACATCTGTGGGGATTTAGGGGAATGAAAATGGCTTTGTACAGGCCGCATGGAAAAGGCGCTTACAACTCATATATGAAAGCTTCACGCAATTTGAACATATATACAACTTCCAAAAAATGAATAAGCATGGTATATTCTATCATGGGTGGAAATGGCGAATGTTACAATTGTGTAAAGTGATCACTTAAGCCGACCAATAAAAAGACAGGTCATAAGTCCTGTTACACCCAAATGACTTCTATACCTACTTTCCCATAATTAATACAGTTTCGTCTCTGTGAGATATCTATAATATACATTAATTGATTAATAATGTCTCTGTGACATAAATCCAGCACTGTTCTGAAAGATTTGAACAAACTCAAAATATTCTGAATAAAACGGTTAAGTGTCAGAGTGGGAACTATGATCTCCGGCGGTGCGACTGATTTACCAGGCCACACATGTGAGTCAGATCATATATGCCCGCGGTGTTTGGGCGCACCGCCTGGAGACTCTAGTCGTATCATGAGCCCTAAATCGTTGCCAGCGGATCCCGCTACTGGCTTTGACTGGGGCTAATCGTACAGTATCTAGCATAGCCCTACCTGTGTTGGCTGGTGTTCTGAGGAAAGGGCTGGAGGTCAGCGTGTGACATTCAGCCCTTCGGATATCAGCTATCGGGAATTGTGTGAGAGGATTAGGACAGTAATTTTGGAAAAGTGGCAAGAAAGATGGGACACGGCTTCTCTGGGGAGATGGACTTACTCTTTTATCCCCAGGGCAGACGTGAGAGTGAAGGGAAGGGGATATCCCCTGGTGCTGGATCACTACGCCCTGCAGCTTGTCTCGGGGCACGGTAAGTTCCGGAGCAAACTTCATGATTTTTGACTCGCTGCTCCACCGTGGACGGGTGCGACAGACATCGGGACATATCCTTTGGGTATGCGAGCTGTTTAATGATGCGGGAGAGGAAATGCTTGGGGGGTTAGAAGGAGTGGAGCATTGTTCCTCTAGGAACGATAACCTCATTAAGGATGGTACCAACCTCGGTATCTTTCGGGTGTTTGCTCGCACGTGGGTTTCGCGCTGGGGGCTGCTCCGTGGATGAGACTGTCGACTGTGGACCTGTGGACGTCTGGGCTAAACTATCCCGTTTTCTGTTTTGTCCTTCCCCTATAGGGAGAGTAGTATCCTGATTTCCTTTCTACCCGTCCCTCACTGTTCCCCCTTCTCACTCATTCTGTTGTTTATGCCATGTTTTCGTTCTGTTTAAATTTTGTTCTTTGTATTTTTTGCCATGCCTTCATTCTGTTTAAATTTTGTTCTGTGTATTTTTTGATAATATTATTTTATGTATTTTTTATAAATATATACATAAAGAAATTATGTTTAGTTCTGGAGGAGGAACAGTGAATGAACTTTTACAGCGCGAACCTTGCTGCGCTGCCCTTTACACAATGTCGCACGGGAAGGGCCATTGCAGGCGAAATTAAAATTTTGTCTGTATGCAGTCCAAGATAATCAAATTAAAACCATGCGTGAACTGTAAGAGATTGTGATACAGAATGTAAAAATTAGTTCAAGTATTATAAATATCGTTCACGTTTTATCAGTAGCATATTTCCAGTTGATATTATAATACGTCGTGAAAACCTGAGTTATTATTTTTGAATAAGTTTATTAAATCGAATAATTATCGAAACAATCATGTTTTGGTGTCATGCCAAAACGATTTGTTTATCTGTAATGAAATTTGCAAAAGATTTATTAAAATATTTTACCGATATTTTATATATATTCAAGAACACATTCATATTTGTGAATGTGTTTTTTCAGAACAAAGTTCTGTGAAATTTTTAAACCAAATTAATTAATTAATTAGAATGACTTACAGAAAAATCTAAATATTTTTTCGTGAATTAAATTTTTCTGTATGTCTTTCTAATTGATAAATTAATTTGATTTAGATATTTTATAACATTTTAATGAAAATGCTCTAGAAAACTTAGCCAATGTTAATAATAATTGAAAATAATATTGGATGTAGAATTAATGTAAAGATATTGCTGTGTAGAAATTGTATGCAGTTTAATTTGTTTTTTTAGCCGTGAATTCGAACAAAATTACTGACGTTACACGAAGTTACTGTGACAGACAGACGGACAAACAACGAAATTATTATGTTTGATGTTACCAGTTCTGCTACCTTCCGATATCTAAGAATAAATGCTCAACGATCTTAACTAATATCGCCTATATTTTTCCAGTAACTGTTTTATGAGATACTTAAATACAAATAATGAAAAGCTAATTTTTAATTGAACTAGTGCAATTTCACCATAACATTAGCGTTTTTATTTAACAACGAGTAACGATTAACTTTTTATTTTATTTATATTTCTTTATTTTTATTATAATTATGTCTGTTTTTCAGTATAACTTGATTTTAATTATACAATATTCTGCACTTCTTTACTTTTTACCATTGTTAAGATTGTAAACTGATTCGTAGATGATTGCTTTACTTTACAAAGATAAATATTAAATTATGAAACAAAAATAAATCTTCTGAAAGCTAACTTTAAACTGCGTAATTAAGATTATTACGATATAAGCGGAATAAGAAACAGTCAGATCAAACAACAAAACAATTGATAAAAAAGAACTTTAATGTTTCTCTGGTAATTTGATTTAAACAGAATCTTTATCGGCAATAAAAAATGGAAGATAACAACTAGTTGAGAAAAAATTACTAACCCAGATAATAATTGGGTTAGAAAAATTGGTATCAAATAAAGATTTTTACTAAGTATTATCTTAATTATAATCCGGAAAGTTAGTTTATTTAAGCTATATGATATTTAAATCGTTTATTCTGTCTTCCTAGGTCAGTTAACTGTCGATTGTTCAACATTTTTCAATAAGGTAATAAATTTCGGAAAAAGAGCGTTGAAACTAGGAAAAAATATTTCAAAGGATGAGTATTTTTGAAGAACATGTAATGAAATTTATTTGTGTGTATTGTGACTAAATTTGATATGACTTGAATTGTTTCGATTTTATTTAAAACTAAGCATTTTTCAGCACCTTTAAATGGAATGTAAGGGAATATGAATTAAATATTTGTACAAAAATCCAAATATCTGGCGAAGCTAGGTGGTAAAATAAGTTATCTATAATACATTCGGACGTTACTGAAAAAAAATTTTTTTTCAATAAAGTAACAGGCCGGGGGCTATTCGTCGTTGGAGTTTGAATAAGGGTGGCTACTGATTAATATAGCAAATCTTATTATCTATTTGTTTAAGATAATTAGGGCTAACTGTAATTATTAGTTTAAAAAAAAAAACGTTTTTTCTTTTTGACGCCGTAAAAATTGTATTTTATACCATAAATAACAATTAATTTCCTTTTTTCAGAAATTTTATTATTTCTTAAATTAACAACAAGCAATATTTTTTACGACGGTAAATGTCGGTTTTTGACTCATAGCTCTGAAGTCGGCCACTGATGGGTCTGTTGAAAATATACATTTTTTATGATTGCAATATGGATTCATAAATTTGTTTAACGTTTAATTTTTATATATGCGTAGGGAATGAAATAATAATAATCAAATCTTAATAATGATAATGACTGTCGATGCCCATCACCAGCTGATATTAGTAGGTGAATAAACTAAATTTTGATTAAAATTGACAGGATATTTTGCTTTATAGATATAACGCATAAGCATCGAAAATTTCAGAAATTTTGAACTAAGATATAACGAGCTCGGATATAAGGAGATCCCGGCTATAATGAGAAAAACTGTGAATTCATTTTGATTTGCGCATATTCCCATACAATCGGTCTCGGCTAGAAGGAGCGCGATTCCCGGATATACGGAGCAAATTTTAGAAACCCCGCAAACATATTTGCTTGGGTTACAGAAAAAAAGACAAATACGTACTCGTAACAATGAACTTTTTCACTTTGCGGCTAGCACTTAATTAGGGTTCATTTTATGACGTACACAAACTTGTGTCCGAAAATCCCACGTGCCCAGGCAAGCAATAGTTTACTGAAGGTCGAGAATACTGATTATTGGGGGTTTCCAAAATGTTTACGGTGGCAGTTTATTTTATGCAGTTTACTGTATTAGCATTTAAAAGCCGAATCAGTTAAACGCAAATTGTTCTATGGGAAACATGTTCACTAACAAACGAAAGTGTCTCTAGGTTCGCGAAAAAGTCGAAAAGAAAAATTATCGGCGTCAAAAAGCCTGTAAAAAGTTTTCACAATCGTCTTCTACAGTTTCATCGCTCTGAAAAGATAAGGATGTTTATTTAGTTGCTCTTGAAAATAACATCGCATAATCAAAAAAAATTGTGAAAAACGTGAAACCCGGATATAAGGAGTCCCGGCTATAAGGAGCAAATTTAGTTGGTCCCGTCGCGTTCGTTATAACCGAGCCCGACTGTAATAACTATTATTAATTTGTTCAATTTACAATAAACTTAAAATAACAACATGCTGCGAGCGGTGTACATAATCGATATTGTGCGTAACTAATGTCAAATTTTTTGTTGCGTTATTGTCTAGCGTGAAGCGATCTTATAACTCTGTCTCTTTCTCGCATAGATATTGTTAACGGACACCTCAACGTGCATCGGTACACAGAGCCATGAACAAAAAATCGACCTGTAATAATACGAATGATGTGAACTAAAAATATTACATCATCGATATATGTTTCAATATGATAAAAAAAATAGAAATTCTCACTGCCCAAATCTTAATTCTAACATAAGAGGGTATTTATTCGACGGTGTCTCCATTAACCGATGGAATATAATTAATTGACGTTTCGGAAGAGCGTCTTCATCAATTCGATTATAATTACCTCCGGGGATTCCAGTGCGAGTCCAATTCAATAAATACTCCTCGCGGGGGGCGGTGCGCGGGTGGGGGGATCACATTATGTCCCCCGACAAAGGCCAGAAGTTCCGCGACTGAGAAAAATATTTTGATTTAAGACCCGAAAACAATAAGGGTTTGTTCCGTGCCGCGGGGGGCGGGAGCGGCGGTCGGGATATTGATTCGTGGTCTTAGACGCTCACTGCGGTTGCTCCGTCCCCCTCTGGCGCGCCGCCGGACGGACGCGAGACAGAGACGCCGCTCGCTCTCGGAAGGTGGCGCTCAAAGTGGGTTGCGTAAGAAAATGTTTTTTCGCTGCACTTTTCGTCGCGGAGTCTTTGCTTTGCTCTTTGCAATTCAAAGTTGCCTGATGTAGTGCAATAACGACATTCCTGCTCCCGCAGGGTTAGGCGGAGGATATATTCTATCGTGATTGGTGAATCCATATGTGAGACAAATATGCAATCCCGGGAACTCGGGACCAATAATAATTATGTAATAATTTATATAGAAAAAAAAATAATTAAGCAAATAAAGAATACCTAATAAATAACGAATTTTTTTTATGAAAGATTTACTATGGAACAATTATATTTTTGGGGGGTTTTAAGTCGATAAAACAATTACAAGTTATACATAAGTAGGTACGATTACAAAGACAATGATAGATACTCGATGGACTAGAGCCTCCGGCCTCCGCCGGGGGTCGACGGGAGACTGACATGCCTGTATAGGGCGTTTGAGACGATAGTTGTATGTCAGGGCAGAAGTCTGTGGCGCTCTATCATCTCTGCTTACCGCCACAAGGAAACGGCGTAAAGCGAGGCAACAAGCGGTTTAAGAAGAATTGACATAGAATGTGACATGCCTAAATGAAACAAGACTTAAATTTTATGGCCCCTGTGAGTAGTTTCAGATAAAATGAAAAACGTTTTATAAAATTCGTAGGTTTGTTAGAAAAACTTTCAGAACCTCTTGTTTCACATTAGTGAAAAAGTTCAAATTCGTTACATTAGGGGATAATATTATTAGAAATATGTTATTTTTGCATTTTTAAGGGCGAATGACTAACTATTCTATGACTATGAATGACTAAAAATTCAAAGCAACAAGAATAATATAAGTTTTACACTTCAAACCTGTGAATGTACTCGTAGTAGGTGTATAGTTATTAATGGATTTTGCGTTGACATTATTAAATTAGAAAAAACATTATTTTTGTTATCTCTACGTGAGTTTAATAGTATATTTATACAGGATGTAACAGAGCTGGTCCACATGTCCACAATACACAACAAGTGGATTCCTGCCTTGACTACGAGTCGAAAATGTTCAAGCTACCATGACTTAATCAATTGTGATGTAGTTGTGCAATATCAAAGATTGCATTTTTTTCAATATTTCTGGCTTATTTTTTACAAAAATTGACCTATCATTACATTAACTTTTATCGATTACGAAAAATTTATTCGTTTCAATAGAAGTTAAATATTACTACATAAATTCCAATAGGGTGTTTTTCCTTCGGAATTGGAAGGTTTATATTATTTTATTTTACTTGTATTAAAAGAAATGAATTTTTCATATTCGATATTAGTTACTGTAGTAAAATAAGTCAGAAATATTGAAAAAAATATGCCAACTTTGATGTCGCATATCTCCATAATTGATAAGGTCATGGTTGCTTAAACATCATTGACTAAATAATCAAATCAGGAATCTAACTGTAGAGTTTTGTGGACTGGTTTTGTTACACCCTGTATTTTATAGGTACTTAAGTTTCGAGAGAAACGGATCGATAGGTGAAGTATTAAACTGACTTTTAAATATGTAATTTTTATATTGGATTATGTGAAAAATACATATACACAACCACAATCAAAAGACCATTTCCTAGCTTTGTCCGGTAAGAAGAAAGCGGGGGGAAAGTTGCCTGGCAAGCCCGTATAACAAGCATCAATATGACATTCAAAATAAATATATATTTTTTGTTTCAAAAAGGTTACTTAATAGAAAAACTTATTTTGTGTTCATTTTTTGCATCGTAACAATACACATATATTCTTTTGAATGCGGTCTACCTATAAGTGGTAGTATTTAGACTTTCAAATATCAGCTTTATGATGTTCAATCGACGTTTTTTTGTAAACGTTATTACAAAAATCTTCAAATTCAATTTAATATAACTTTAGGATTAACAAACTTCATTTCATTAATTAAAATAAAAGTCATTTGATTCTACGCATTTTCGTCAACGGATTAAAAGCATATACAATGAAACTTGATGTTAATGGATTAAAATCTGAAAATTCCTTGAGGGCATTTTCTGCTGCTTTTCTGTTGTTGAATTTTTTATCGTAAACAGTCCGCTAGGTGCTTTATTAGGTGAAAGTTGTTGCGAACAAGTTGGGTTCTTTGCAGTAAATCATTGCTGATTGTTTTGTCGCGTTTTCTTCTACAAAAGCTATCAAATCGTCGTTTTCAACAGCACCAGCAGAGGAGCGCCTGTTCGTTCAGATGCGGCATCTTCAACTTACGCGTGCTGTTTGAGATAGATAGGCCCACGTTTGAACACACGCAAAATATCACACGCAAATCTCATTAAGTTAATAATTCTAATATCCCATTTCCGATGGGTCAAAGTTATGCAAATTAACCCTCGGGGTACCCGGTGGGTGAAAGTCACACGGCGTGCCTGGTGGGTCTGCCGGACCCGTTAACAATTTTTTTTTTTGTTATTTATGTGTCGAAATTTCAGGCGAGTAGTTTTTTATGTATTTTCAAAATTAAACACTAAAATAAAACTAATTTTTTTATTAAATAATTGATTAATTAATTTTAGGTAACAAAAATAAACACTTGCGTCTTTTCAGCAAATATTACGCGGAGGTTTAGTCCGCCCTACACCTCCGCGGGTACACGTCGTCCTCATGATGATGTTGAATACGACTTCAACGAAACGTCGAGAATCGTTTCTCGGAAAAAACATGCGCTTCGTATAAAATATCCGTAACATTTACAGTTAAATTTTTCAAGATATATTTTAGATGTCTCATAGAGAAAATAGGTATGGAAGCCTTTTTTTCGCTGTCCATAGGGCTTACGACCTGTCGTATATGGCTGGCTTAAGTGATCACTTTACACAATGTAACGTTCACCAATTCCACCCATCATAAAATATTAAAAATATCATATCTATAAAATATTTAGATGTTGTCTATATGTTTTTTATATGTTGTTCCATATTTGTGTTAAATTTTTTTCATTAACATAAATCAGTACAGATGTCGCCGTTGGTAATTAAATATCTATATTTTTTGTTTGTAGTTTTTAAAACAATATTCTTTATATACGTATATTATATTCTTCGCAATTATTAACAAATACACTAGAATTCTCCTGAAAATTATTTAAATTTTTTAACTCCTTTTTATTTTCAATTTAGCAACAACACAAAACTGCGTGTGTTGTGTTCTTGAAAATTTTGACAGACTCAAAATATTCTGGATATATTTTTCTTTCGTTCTTGGTTCAACATTTTCCCTCCAAACCTCGCGATTGACCATTGATATTCAGCCCACTGGCACCACAAAACATTTCCCTGGATCGCATTGCGTGATCCCCGGCATAACGTGTAAATAAGGGAATCGATCGCCCAGAAATGCCGTGGCGTAATTGACTCGTCATCCGGGGAATGTCGTGCCGACGATGTCTGCAATTGAGCTGAGATTGTTCTGAGTCAGCGCCAGCTCGTTGTGTTCACACCGAGTAGTTAATTTAGCAGGCAGGCACTGTGAATATTCAATTGCCAATTTAATATTGTGCAAAATTTATATCGTGTCAAATTTCATAATTTAGTGTATATTATAGATATCTCACAGAGACGAAACTGTATTAATTATGGGAAAGTAGGTATAGAAGTCATTTGGGTGTACACAGGACTTATGACCTGTCTTTTTATGGTTGGCTTAAGTGATCACTTTACACAATTGTAACATTCGCCATTTCCACCCATGATAGAATATACCATGCTTATTCATTTTTTGGAAGTTGTATATATGTTCAAATTGCGTGGAGAGCTTTCATATATGAGTTGTAAGCGCCTTTTCCATGCGGCCTGTACAAAGCCATTTTCATTCCCCTAAATCCCCACAGATGTCGCTAATGAGAAAATCTACATTGATTTTTTTACGGAATTTTGGGAGCAATATACTTTATTGTGAGATATCTATAATATACACTAATTGATTAATAATGTCTCTGTGACATAAATCCAGCACTGCTCTGAAAGATTTGAACAAACTCAAAATATTCTGAATTCATAATTTAGGACCAAAACGTATATAGTACACACGAAAATCTGGCACACAGTACCTACTCACACAGGTTGATTAAATTAGAGTTTTTTTAATTTATTTATTTATTTATTTAATATTCACGGAAGACCAACAGCACAACAAAGAAGCGTAGAAAACATTGATATAATATAGATGGCCAATTACAGGTCTCCACATTTGGAAACATGGTAGTAATGATAAATATTTATGAATTAAACTAAGGCATGTTAAAAATTATATAACAAGAAAGAATAAAAAATTTAAACAAAAGAAAAAGAAACTTAATTAATAGCGGAAAAACATAGGCATGTTAAAAAATAATACAAAAAGAATGAAAAAGAGACTTAATTATTAAGTAGGAAAAAAATTCTGCACACAAAATTTTTCTTAAAACTTAGGCACGTTAAGAATTATATAAAAAGTTAAAAATAAGCTTATAATTCAAATTAACTTTATGACATCATTTTATAAATGAAATAAACAATTTTTAACCACGATTATTTCTTTTTTTTATAAATACATTTTTTTACAGTAAAAATAGCGACAGTTTTTTTACAATGGTATTTCTCTTCTACAAGAGTAATACAACTTGTGAGTAGGAGAGGAGTATCATTATAAAGTATTAAATAGTAAGTAGAACTTAAATGTGTATAAGAAGAAAGTCGGAGCGGCAGATTCGCTTTTTTTGGATACGAGAGAAATGGTTCTATTCGGATCTAAACGGATTAATCTAATCGGAAACTATTAAAGCATCTCTGTAATAGCAAAGAAAAGTGACAAACGAGACAAGGAATACGGCGGACGGAAGATTTATTACACGGAGACAGGCGGCCCACCAGTTGAATAAAGATAAGTCGTAGATTTTCTACTTGGATCGAACTAAATTTTAAATCAATAAAGAAAAGATCAAAAAACCACATACAGCAGAGCACAAAAATAGACGGCGTAAACATCTACATCAAACATGTTAAATTATTGTAATAAAATTGTGGTGGTCTGCTGCGATTCTAGCTCCTCAGGCGTGCGAAGCAACCAATCGCCGCTCGAGGCGAACCTCACCATCGCATCGCCACCAATGGGAAGCCGACGCGGGCGACGATGTACCCGCCGCCCGCGGGCCAAGCGATCACTCTTTCGCCGACCGCCGTAGCCTGTACCAATGTTACCTATTGTGCTCCGTAAACCATTATTATAACCTTTCACATCAGTAAACCTAACATTGTGAAATCGTGAGTTTTTCTTAACATCCTATATCTCCATCTGTCCTGCATTAGCTTATCACATACACTTACACACAGTAAACTCAAGTGCATTAAAATAATACATACCTAGCTATAACATGCCTTGCCGGATTAATGCCTCTAACAGCTTACATGTCTCTATGTTCATCTTTTACACGCAAGCCGTCTCTCGACGACACATACATTAGTATGTTAAAAAATCAATCGCGGTTAAAACAAAGTGTTCATTATTTTATGAATCACACTATCTCAGATTAATCTAATTATTGGATATTTATATTACATAGGTACCAATTATTTTATAGCCTTTGAAATCATTTGAATGTATTGGGTGTAATCATAAGCTATGTCAATTTTTTTCCTAATGAAGAGTACACATCAAAAAAATTATAACAAATTAGTCAATAATGTGTTTTCCTTTATTATTTAAAACTTCTTGCCAACGTTCTACAAGGTTTTCGATGCCTCTGCGATAAAAAATCATCTGTCATTCGAACGGAAAGAGGTGTCATTCGAACAAAGTATAACTCTTACCAATTCATTTTACTTTTGGCGCGTATTTTAAAATATGAAGAAAAAAAACGGACTCTACCTACTTATGTGTTAACACACCTAGTATATCTTTAATTTTACCTTCATTCTTCTGCATGTATCCTGCAGTGTGCAGTTTTTTGGGATATTTTGTGTATATTGGTCCTGAAAACGGCCGTGAAAACCTGAGAACATTTTCATTATTCTGTATAATTTTTTGTGAAATATTTATACTATAATTTATATACTTATGTTGTGAACCAGATCTTGCACATTCAACTTGCTTATTCTGGAATCAAATCATTATTATTATTATTGTATGTAAACAATGCGCACACATAATAACATTCAGAATTATGACACTCTGCAACCTACAAAACAAATATTTTTTTAGATGTCTCGGTTACTATAAATAGGTGCTAGCTAAACAGACAGTATTTTCATGTTGCGCTCTCAACATGGCAGCGCGCCGGACGCTTACTCATTCGATTCGTACTAGATTTTTTTCAATGTGTTGTTCGTGCCAGCTTTTACCACGTTACATTAAACATGTTTGATTTTAACGTACCGGAAATACTGTCGTTAAATAATATTTTTAATCAAAATCAAAAAAATGTTTCTTCTTTTATTTCAAGCGTATCTTTCTTGACTTGAAAAGATTTTCCACGTGAATTAGCTTAAATAAAATATCGTTATACTTCTCCCGCTTTCTCTTCTCTCCTTGCCTCGCCTCATCTTAGCTGCTGTCTAAGAGGTTGTAATATGTAATGCAGGATGTAATGTTTATTTGTCGAGTTTTTTTACTATATTTTGTGAAGAGTCCAATTCTGCTACACTAGTGACTGTTTTACTGACTTTGGATGACATTTTAAAGAGATTTTCTACACGAGTTGGTCTATATGGCTTCTTTGAAGACAACCCTTGACTTTCGTGTTACAGAAATCAGTATCAAATATCAAATGTTACTCCATTGATTTAATTATAATATCCCTAGCAGCAGTCAAAACGGGATAAATGGTTTAATGTCTTCTGTTTTTAGATATCTATGATTTTAGGCGATGAATCGAATATGCGTAACAATCATACATTGCATGGCATACGGGATTGAATTTTTGAAACAATCTCACGCTGATACTTTATCTCTAAACCAACGTCTCAACGCGTCTACATGATATTTAGATTTATCTAGTCATCGTGTCCATTCCGCGAACATTAGCCATTACATTCCACTACTTCTAAGTACCTAGGTGTACCCTAGTACTATTAAATAGGTGCAAAAAAGGTACACCTTTGTCAAAGATAATAATGCTTGTAAAATAAGGCTTGTTAAATGGTAATAAAAGATACATGCAGTCGGTTATTTTAGCTGGAACGTTCTAGCCTACACTGAAATATATATAGGTATGTATATAAGGGTAGTTAATCCGTTCCATAGCATAGATATATATGTTGTTTTTCTAAATAAATATTTTAATAGAAAAACGTGAACACACAACATCAAAATATATCTAAAAATAATATAAAATGAATTCATTTAACTTTTATTTAAAATAATCTTTCTCTAGTGCTGATGCAAATAAATGGAAAAATTACCAAAAAATCTCTTAAAATCATGCGGGATGTCCATAACACGTCAACATGGTTCATTATATTCACATGTTCACATTACATTAATATTCTAAAATATACATATGCATATTTATGAAGAACAGGTCGAAGACACTCTTGTCATTGAGATAATGGGCAGAGTATTAATTAATAGTGTATTATTCTTTATATATCATATACTCGCTATTCTGTTATAGTATCTCTAATAAAATAAAATTATTAGTATCTCTAATAAAATTAAATTAAAAAATGTACTGCAGTACAAATGTTCATTGCAGTATTCTGATTTTATTGATATTGTTAGATGTAATACGTCGTTGAATATACTACAATATGGGATTGGCATTAGTTACAGTTAGTTATTTAGGCATAGTTTAATTAGCAACATATATGACGTACTACACGTGCTTCTCTAGATACAGTAATCGATTACACATTGATTCTTCCAGAGTTTGAAATTTGATGACAGTGGGAGATCATTGGATTTATTTTGGAGTCCAAAATACAAAATGCTTCTCTGCCAGCGCGGCAACGCGGCTAACCAGGTCCCGGTCGTCGATAGGTACCTACATTCACTCTATCGCCGACCGCCGTAGCATTTGCGAGCAATATTTATGTACCCAACGCTATATCTATAAATTTTTGCCAATAAAATACCACGGATAATCACGAGCATAATTTACGCATTGTATCCATTTACTTATCTTGCCTCTGCTAAATCATCACATACACACCACGCACCACTCACACAATATACGTCACACGACGATACGAGAAGATACTTTTGGCGGGTGGGCATTTTCTCACGCCAAATATCCATTCGCACAGAGACGAAATCAGCCTGATTTTTATTTCAATGTAGGAAGAAAAATGTTTATCTCACACAATTCTACTTGCGGAATAATATCGTTCTTTATTAAAATACCGCGTCCTCACGTACCTACTGTGAAGTGTTAGTGACCCCACTTGACCCCACCCCCTCCCCCCTGGCCTGGCCCAGTGGCCCACTGTGGTGGGGGCCGTCAGCAGCCCATCCTCTTCCGCGTCGGCGACTCTGAACATTCTTGGACCCCTAATAATTCCTTCACGATTTTTATATTTGTTTTATTCCTTCCAACTTTAATACGATACATTCCGTTCTAACAATAATATCATTTGTATGAAAGAGCAATAAAAAGGCCTTACGTTGATATTTTATTTTATATAGTTTAGCACAAAAAACGCATGGCGTGCCCATACATTTTATGCGTGATGATATAACATATTGTCATCTAAACATTTTCAAATAAAATATTGTGTTCAAATATTTCTTCAAATCATTAATTATATTTTATTAATAAAAAGAACACTTTTTATAGAATAATTATCAACATCTTTTAGGTACTGTTTTCATCAGGCTTCATCAGGATACAAAAATAAAATTCGAAATATAGACAGTAACAAAAAAATATATAAATTGACCGCAAACTGCCAATATCTTCTATCATCATAGATGTAAATTTTTCAGGATGAGGAAAAAACCTCTTTATTTTATATCGTTGACTTTTGTACTTAAATAGTTGATTTTTCTTACATGGTGTAAATGATTGTAATTTTGATATATAGAAGTTATTGTTTGTTTGATATAAAAAATGCAAGTTAGGAGGTATGGGCGGTTCACGGTTGATATGGGAGTTGAGTAAATATTTTTTTTTTGTTATATTCGTCTATACTTCGAATTATAATTTTTAGTATATTTTTGTCAACATGCAAATCAGTCGGTACACGTATCGACTACCGCGTTGTATTAATTAAAACCGTTTCAGATGGAGTCGCTCATTTTCATATTCAACAAGGCAAGAATTTACTAGGTATAAAACACACAATGAGGTTTTTTGACCGTTTCATAATATATAATAATAATATAGTCAATTGCAATTAAATGTTCTTTTTAAATTTTGGTTGGTTTACAGACTGAAAATATGATATACATGTTAAACGGCATTCCGTTTTTTTTTGTTTATATACTCATATTATTAGTTGCTAACTGCTAGGAAGCATCGATCTACTATTAGCAACGATTTACTATCCGAGTAGAAAGTGATTTACCACAAACTAACGTTAACAAATGCCCAATCAGACATGTCCTTTAAATGATCAAATACCTAATTAAATATTCTCCGAAGGCGATTTCATGTTCGCCACGATTCAATCCAAAGGACGATTGCCGATCAAGGCTGCCTGGCGATTATATGGACCATCATATGTATTTTTTATTGTAGACAGCATTATAAGTATTCATTTTTGTAATATAAGTAATAGAAATAGTTTTCGTTTGCATGTTTACAATCCACTTCGCCCACTTTCCTTTCTGGTAATGATGGTTTTGGCGAAAAAGCTGTAATTATTTGAAGATAATACCGCTAAATAACTGTAGATTTTATCAATCTAATTTAATCAATTTTATTTCTTCTTCAAATTAAAAGGATGAGTACATAATACAGCAGAGAACGTTTAAAACGATAATCATTTATAAAACAGCACAAGCATGAAATAATTATAATTTGATATGTTTAAAATTTAATTTATCTGCTTTGCCACATTCCACCATCATTTCGCTTCCTCTTCTCTCACATCCCGGCATCTCTACAGATGAAATAACTCACTTCTTGACACTTTAAACACGTCACTCAAGGTATAATATTTGGCGAAAGTCGTTCCTGTCAAATTCGCTGGAGGAATGACGCCATCCCCGGGGAATGTTACTCGTTTGGTTAGAAGATCTGAAATCAACTGGAAGAAGTCTTCGCTTCGCCATTTGAAGTTATCCAAGCGTGTTGTATTTTGTGTCAGAATGATTTATGAAAGAGATCAAGCTTATTCCCTGCAGGTATCATTCCATGCAGGTAAAATTCTTATTATCTTTATTATTACATGAATACTATGCCGTGTGAGATTTAAAAAAATTACGTATGAGGTCGGGGGACCCGCGTCAGGAAATAAGTTCCTGACTTCTTTTCTTCAATTCCGAATATAATTCGATATGGAGATCTAGATTGTTTATATTTGTTTATTTTCGTTACGTAAGGAAACGTCACATTGACGTTCTTTTTCGATTTTTTCTCTTTCGATACTCTTTTTGACGCTAAACATATGATTTCACTATTGTCTCTCTGTAATGTATGTAAATAGTAGTAGCTTGTTGGTCTTGTGGTTAGGACACTGGCCTCCTGATTAGAAATATATATATATATATATACGCATATACCTACAAGGGTATAAAAATTAACTATACATAAAGAACTATTTTGAGTAGCTTCAATCCACAAAAATAACTGTACTATAAAAGAAGTATTGTAAACAATATTTCCTAAATAAATAAATATTTTATATAGCTATAGCTAATACGGCGAAAAATTCCAATATATTTCGAAGACGATTTATATGTAATTAAATCGGAAACAATACTAATTTTAGATACACGTAACTTTTCACAAAAATAAATCAAACATTTTATGATGTCATTATGATATGACAGACGACAGATGATATTTGTCGTATTCGTATTTACATTTACCACAGAAAAGACATAAAATTTACACCGAAAGTTTTGGGTGGAATTTGTAAAAAATAACATTTCTGCATGAAAAACTCGCAACATTAAAAATACACGGTTTTTTTCTCGACTTGGTTGGCGAAATAAATGACGAATTGACATGAAGTTGAGCGCAGAAAAGTCGGAAATAAAACTTCTAGCCGTAGGACGAATTACGGCTAGAATTTTAAATCGAAAAAAAACAGATACGTCACGTTAAATGGAAACGTCAGAAATAAAACTTCTAGCCGTAGGACGAAATACGGCTAGAATTTTAAATTAACTTTTTCTTAAGATAAGGATTATTTAATTAATATTTTTTTCTCAGAATCTTTACTAATGCACAGCTTTTTTGCTTGTATGCGCTGCACGCCACTGGTACATAGTATTACTATTTACACACATTGCTACTTTTGCTATTTAAATAATTGGATATTGCTGTCTTTGCTGTGATGTTTCAGTCTAAAATCGACATCAACTCTCACTTTGGTATGAAGCGGCCGTTTTGTCACGTGACACATCCTTGGGGGTTGATTGGTTGAAATGGGTATTCCTGCCTTTGCATATTGCTGTTTTTGATTTTAATAGTGATTTTGATAGTAAAATTTATCATTGAAGATAGAGAAACATGATTTTGGAGGGGATAGAGCTTTATTTCCTATAAAATCTCAAATTCAGTACATTCCAAATTAATAATTCCGGTGACTGCATTCGAAATTTTTATTTTTATTTTTTGGATATTGCTGTCTTCGCTTTTATACCCCTCGTGTAACATATCTGATTCCCGGTTTAGTACCAAAGCAGAAATAAAAAATAATAAAAGGCAGACATCGTGCCGAGCCTAGTGGGGTGTATGCAGATGGTATGTATGTGATGGTAAGCAGATTGTGCATAATTTGAGGCTCCCCGGGCCCGGAGTGCAGAGGGGTGAGGGTGGGTGTAGGAAGTGAATGGTGATTGATAGCGTGTCTGTGGAGCAGACTATGGAATGTGTTCCTTGATAGAGATGGATCGCCTCCTGCGCGCTCTCCTGGGTTTATCTCGAGAAAAATACGCTTCGTACATTTTATCAATTTACTGTTCCGAAATCAAACTCTTATTACCTTTTCATCAGTGAAATATATTATTTTTCGCTAAAATAACTAACAAAGGAGAATATAATTTTATGTACAGTCTATCTAGTACAGACAGGCAGGGAACGGAACGCCTGTTCGAGGCGTGTTGTCGCCATTGTTGGATTTAATGTGATAAATGTGGTATTTTAGAATTTCTCAAAACATTATTTTGAGGAATGCCGCATTTCAAACACTAAGTAGTTACTATACACATAGTTAGCGCACAAGCGTACGAAAAACACAAAATATGTACATTTTAATTAATGCGCATTTTATTGTGAAGTAGAAATTTTAGAAAATACTTGTGCCATAATTAAAACAAATGGATCACTTGAAATATACGAAAATACACGAAAAAACACTCATTTTCCCTGCATAAAAGTTCGATTCCTGGTAGTGACTATGTATTTTTTCTAGAAAATTTATCTAGACGGATACATATTTTCTGTGTATCTTGTGATCCTTATAATTTGTTTTAATATATAAATTATATATTTTCGGAGTATTAAATATTTCACGAATTACGTTCGCGTTAGTGTTAGTAATAGAGTTATTAAATTACTCTTATTACTCCCTTTCTTTTAACTCGTAGCGTCTGCATATCTGCCGAAAAAACTTTGGATCAATTTTTAATCCTTTTCCCGTGATCCAATCTATCTAACAAATTTTCGTTTAAAAAAATTAATTATAGTATAATTTTGGATTTTTCGAATTTTTAACGTTTTTTTCAAATTGGAAACCATACAAATGAGAAAGGAACCCGTTTTAAGGATAATAATATACATGGAATAGATTTTCCACATGAACTTAAAGCTAGAGGAATATGTTGATAGAATATCAAATTGGAAATAATACAAATTAGAAAGGGATTAGGTAATAAAAACTTGTTTTTATGGATTAGTTTTTTTTTGTTCATTATTGATCTGTCAGATATATTTTCAGATGATTTATATAATTACAAAAATCATTAAATTAGGTCAAAAACATTAACTTTGTTAAAGTTGTTTTCTACGTGAGTTTAATAATATACTGTATTTAATACTTCAATTTCGAGAGAAACAGAATCTCTCATCAAAAGGTGAAGTACTAAACTGTTATTATTATTAGTTTTATACTTTCATCTATCGATGAAAATTCTGTTTCTCTCGAAACTAAAGTATTGTAGTAAAATATTATATAAATATATTATTAAACCCACGCAGTGGTAACAAAGTTTATGTATTTCACTTAATTTAATGATCATCATGAATCTCTACAATTTTAACATTAAATTCGCCAATAATTAATAAAATGTTCATCAATTTGAAATTTTCTTCCTATAATACAATTGAATTTGCATTTTTAATTTACATTTTTAACTTGATTTTCAATTGTACGGAGGACATTTTTGTGTTTACATTTGTCTTTTCCCTACATGTAGTATCTTTTTTCCACGTGTTTTCTTTTTCTTACATTTAGTTTTTCAATGTTCTGCAATGTAGTGATAACTCGTATCCATTGTCAGAATTTGCCTGTATTATAAACATTTTTTTCTTTTTCCAAAACTTTTTGTGTACGTACTTATTGCATTTTTCTATGTACTTTATACTTTTGCACTGTTTTATTTTTTCATATATTCTGTGAACCAGTGTTTTCTTTCTTTTTATTTTCTTTTCTTTTCTTCTGCGAATTTATTATGTTTTTGTATTATGTACTTTTAAGGCTAAATTAAGTATTCCTGTTTGTCGCTGAGTTGACAAACTCAGTTGACACGGGGCAGAGATTTGACTGTTGAAGATTATCCAATGACTTGTTATCGTAGGATAAATGAACTTTTGAAAAACATCAAAAGATGTAAAGAGTGACAAGGAAGTGTGGATGGAGCTCGGCTGGAGACAATTAATCTCTATCAGCTGTAGTGCGGGGAACATCCCTCAGGAGTCCCGCCATCCATCACGAGCCCTCGCAGGGCAGCAGTTTTCTTGATGATTTTTTATTCGGAGAATTAAAATATTTTCAGGCGTCCTGAAAATTTTTAAGATAAAGTAAATTAAACACACAAATTAACACGAAAATTAACATTAAATGACGATACAATTTACACTGCATTCACTCTATTTTTGTTCCTCTTCTGCCAGCTTCATTTCAGTATCAAAACTCCACTCTACTACTAGTCTTACCTCGGTTAAAAAGTTTATATTAGCAATTATTGTCTTCGGAGCGCGGTTCACTTTATTCTCTGTAGTAACCATCCTTTTTATACCTTTCTCAGCCATTCCGTTTCCATCGAACATACAGACTTCCAGAATATACAAACTAAACTTATTCCATAAATTCCTACTCGCATTTCGTTCGTTGTCTTACTTTTCTACTTCTCGATTACCTGTCAATATTCATAATGAGATCACTTTCGTTTGGGCATGTTGAGCGAATGAATGAGGAAAGAATGGTAAGAAAGATATATGATGCAAGTGTTGACGGCGCCAGAAAAAGAGGGCGACCACGGAAGACGTGGCATGACCAGATTAACCAGATACTGGAAGATGGTCCTGTTAGAAGTCTGAACAACCGTCGAGCTTGCATGCGAAGATGTATGAATGTAGACGAAGCGAAAGTTGTATGTCAGGACAGAAGAGTATGGCGCTCTATCCTCTCTGCCTACCCCCTCGGGGAAACGGCGTGATGGTAAGTAAGTAAGTAAGTAGATCACTTTCCTTACATTCTACTTACATGATAGTAGTAGTAATTTGCTTTTCGCCATAAAAACTGCATACAGTAAAGCTAAATTTTATCCTTTTTCTATCGTAATTCTACTACACACTATTTTTCTTTGACAAACGTTTTGATAATTATATTGAATCCAAAGTTGTGAACATGAACTGTGATTAAAATTGAAGGGATATAGCGATCTGGAGCTATATTTCTGAGTGTCCCATGCACCGGGCGGCATGGAATTCTAATAGAATTCTAGAAAATAATCAAAGAACGAAATAAATATATCAGAGAAATATTAGAATAATATCAATGTAGTTTATACAAGGAAAATCTACCTAAAAAAATATTTCCCCAACACTTATTACACATTTTTCTCTATGAGTGTTCGAAACTTGGACTTTTCCGATAACACGAATAACCAATAACGTGGCATTATGTAATGTATAATCTGGTGTGTGTAACGGAGGCTCCACCGCTCGCACGGAGCTGTGATAAGACGCCCCCTCGGGGAGGCTTCCGCGCTTCTCTCTGCGGAGCATATTGTGTACATTCCGCATTCCTGCCCTTATTCCAGCTCTCTGAGATTCTCCCCGACGCTTGCAAAATGTAATAAATAATATCCACACAGAAAATGCATTAAAAATATTCTCTGTATATTAAACATTATAAGCATAGAACTAAAAATACATCGACATAACCGAAATCTTTCCCGAGTCTGTGCAGACTTTATATTAGTAAATTAATTCAATATATAATTTGTTCAGAATATGTACAGTATGTTAAAATTTTTAAAGAACATATATAAAAGAATATTGCTTCATACTCTAGTCAAAAAAAGATCGCATTACCAGCAGCGACATCAATATACAGTTTCATGGGGATGACAAATTTCAACAATAGATGGCATTATCGTATGTTAAAGTGAAACATGTTGCATAAGTAACATATATACAACTTCCAAAAATTTGATAGACGTAGAGGTCAATCATGGGTGAAATTGGTGAACGTTACATTGTGTAAAGCGACCACTTAAGCCAGCCATATGATAGGTCGTTAGCCCCATAAATACCGAAAGACTTCCATGCCTACTTTTCCATATAAATAGTTTCGTCTCTGTCACAACAATGATGATATAAATTGATATTTTTTTATTTTATTTTTTTATTTTTATTTATATTGTATTTAATAATAACAACATGTATTTAATAAATTATATATAATATATAATTTATTAAATACATGTTGCTTACAAAGGATAAATTCTCGTAGTTTAAGGCGGAGATCTTTATATTAGGTCCTTACATATGAAATTGGCGTTTAGTATGGGAGGAACATAAAGCCGATTTTTTTTTTTATTATAATATATTTATTTAATCAAAGTATGTACCATTGCTATCTATGCACTTTTGCCATCTCATAGGTAGTTCATCGATCCCTTTACTAAAAAATCCATTCGGACGGGAATCAATAAAATCTTTGAAGGCGGTTTGGACTGCCCCATGGGAGTTGAATTTTTTCCTTTGCAAGAAGTTATCCAAATTTCGAAAAAAATGGTAATCTGTTGGGGCAAGGTCCGGAGAGTACAGTGGATGTCTTGGACATTCACTGTACTCTCCGGAGTCAATTTTCACTTGGGGCATGGTTTGGCTGGTTCGGCAGGGTTCAGCCATTGCAATGAGCGCTTATTAAATAATAAGATTATCGTACAGGATCCACTTTTCATCACAGGTAATGATTCGATTTAAAATCCCTTCATTATTGTGCCGGTTGAGTAATGCAACGCAGCAGTCAACGCGCGTTTGTTGATTTGCTTCACTCAATTCGTGAGGTACCCACCTTTCAAGCTTTTTCACCTTACCAATTTGCCTCAAGTGGATTAAAACAGTTTTATCACTAACACCGCAGCCTGCAGCTAACTCGGATGTGGTTTGCGATGGATCCGCTTCCACAATAACCTTCAATTCTTCATTACCAACTTTGGTCTCCGGCCGTCCACGGGGCTTGTTCTGCAGGTCGAAATTTCCAGAACGAAAACTTTGGAACCAAAAACGCACTGTGTTTTCTTTTGCGGCACCGTCGCCATACACATCATTAATCCTTCGAGCCGTTTCTGCAGCACTGGTGCCACGGTGGAACTCGTACTCGTAAATAACGCGATATTTCAAGTTTTTCATTTTGTAAAATGAGTGACGCAAAGAAAAAAACAATTGAGGAAAAAACAAATGAATTATAATTTTCAAAACACAAATACACGAGTAAATAGTTGTATAAATTTGGATTTGGAATTCTTAACCAAAGAGAAGATATTTGAGATCAAATTTGCCAGTACGGCAAAACGCCAATTTCATATGTAAGGACCTAATATTTGGAAATATGATGAGCACTGAAATAAAGGCGTTGAAATAAGGTGTAAAGGTCGATTCAAATAATTAATAGGCCATATTACACGGTCCATTTAACTTAATCATAATCAAGTGCACTAAAACCTCAATGTATCGAGCTGAGTCGGGAGTAAGTTTAGTCAGTCAGTTAGTTTAGCAGTTTTGATTTATTTATTATGTTTATTTATTTAAGTTAACGGACATAGTCCATTAAAATATAATACATTACATGAACATCATAAAATACATCAGAATAAAAGTTATAGCAATTTAAAAAAAAAGCAAGGACAAATGAAATATTGTATATATAACAAATGTAAATACATAGTCTGTATTTATAATAAAGCCTATGTGCTGTTTAGTACATTCTGAGATGAACGAATCAATTTGTCAATTTTTCATATAAATAATGGAGATATACTAAAAAAACACTGTCTTCATCTGAAAAATCTGCCTAGTAATTATTTAAAATATTTTTTATAAATCTAGACTGTGCAATTATTTTTAAAAACAGATTTATTCGTTTATCTCAGAATAAAATAAATAAACGACACATAGGATTAATTATGCATACAGCGACGATATATGTACATGAAAAGTTTAATTTCACAGAAAAGTTTTCTACATGTGTTATCGCTTATGTACTCACTGTAGACTAATTATATATATATATATATAATATATAGATATATATATATATATTATATAGATATAGCGGTAAATATTTAAAAAAAAAAACTCGTTAATTTAATTGTAAGCAATCTTGGTTAAAAGCATTTTAAAATTGACTATTTTAAATACATGGCTTCTACACTAAACATTTTGTCCATTAAATCTAAAGTCCATTTAATCTAGGTCAACAACATTCAGGTTTTACTGTATTTGTAATTATCTGCAGTTGTCAAACTCTTAATATTATCGAATCATCCCGAGACGAATGAGTTTTAACGACCAATTTCAATCCTCAGTCGATTATAATCTATTGCAATCAGTTTGTTGAAAAGTCGATTCAACTAAAATAAGATATAATAGAGATAAAGCTTAACTTAAACACAACATTCAAGTAGAGATTTAGGCCGCTTTTTGTCGTGCAAGCGGAGGAAGGATTACAAACAATCCGCCCACCGGCCGCGATATGACTTAATTTCGCCTTTAAAATCGCACTTCAGAATGGAAGCTCCGGCGCGAAGCTTTGAATTTTTCACTCGACCGGAAATTTCCCCCTTAAGCTTTGCAAACAGCCCCGGAACCGGGAGCGTGAAAGCCTGCCGAAGCCTTCCACCAATAATTAACGCCCCTCCGATCGCAAACATTGTTTTAATTACGGTAAACATAGCTTTTTGTGTACCTGCGATCGCTCCGACGCGGCGACCGACCACGAGCTAGCTTCGGACAGGTCGATACGACTCTTGCGGTGGAAAAACTCTTCAAACGTCATTTATCACTGACTGCGGGGTGAAGGGTTCGTGTTATAATGCGTTAATTTCAGCTCCAGCCTCCATTGTGCGCGCGCCCGGGATATCAATTCTAGCCAGACGAAAACCTTTCCACCTTATGGACACTAATTACTTTTGATGTAACAATATTACAAGTACGAGGATATTAAATCTAAAAAGCAAATGCTTACATTAGGACTTTCAATCCCGTAGATATTTTCAGAACCCAACGGAGAAGTTTCATCGTGCTGATAATATATGTTGTAACATTTAACTAAAATATAGACAAACACTAATAAATTGGTCAAAAAAAAAATTTTTAAACTGTCAATAAATAACAGAGAAAAAGACCTCCAGCTCGCCTGTGACGTCACGCGTCCGCATAGCCCGGGCGCCGGAACACGAGTCGCGATGTACACCGGGTATGAGATATGACGTCACGCGACCCCACCGGACGGAACAAAATTATTCATGCGATACGTAAATTTAAAATTCTATAACGTTCTTAATTTTTGAGATGTCTTAATTTAATTTTTTTGATTCATAGACTTTTATTCAATTTTCTCAAATTTTCACTTCAAATTATCTTAATTATAATTTATCTTTATTAAGAAGAAACATGTTCTACAGGAGTAGTATTATGATACATGTGTCTGAGACATGTAACGGTTTTTTTCTATTTTCATTATGATTAACGAAATCTACGCAAGATTTTTATTTTATTGTTTAAAAAAAGAGATGCAAACACAGAATACGTACCGCATCAATATTCTCATTTTTTTTCAAAATAAGCTAAACGCTTGTACTATGAAAATAGGACTAACTTGCTGGTTTCCTGGAATGGGGCTCGAATCACTGACCAAAGGATTTCTAGAAGAGAGTCATAACCGCTACACCACAAGCTACTCATCCCATCATTGTATAAAATATGTAGTTCCTTAACACAAATATATCCTGATAAATAATAATAATGTCTGACGATTTGGCATATTATTCTTACAAATAAATATTTACACTTCCGGTCTTTGATAAAAATTGTAAAATATGTACACACTTTTTGTTAACACTAAATGGTAAACATAATAAATACTACCTACTGATGTAAAAAAATGTAAAGTTAAAAATATACATCATCGGTCTTATAAAAAAATTATATAAAATTGAATACAAAAAGCCCCAATGGGATATATTTCTCAGTCGCGATATAAAATAAATTTCCTCCATTATTTAACAATTTCTCGCATTGCGATCACGTCGCCAGCTAACATCGTTTCCCCTCAGATCAATTTCAGTTCGCCCTCGGCGACACCGCGAGACGTCTCACTCCTGGGGGCGCGCGGTTCGGAACTGCGCTAAGCTGTTTTACACCCCGTGTTTATAATAATTATTCTGTACGGCTAACCCTGTTGAGGCAATTTACGCAGTAAGTGCGCTTTCAATTTGAGACGCCCCTCCGCAGAGGGCGCCTCGGTTCGTCAGTATTCCGACAGGATCGCTAACATTCTACGTTTCGTTTCTTTTTATTGAGTTAAACTTCATTTAAATTTCCCTTCTGGGAAGTGGATGAGTACGTTTTCTAGCTCAGCACGGAAGTGGATATTAATTGAATGTAAATATATAGTTTTTTTAATTTGAAGAGCCTACCTGCTAAATATTTTCTTCTTAATTATTATAATACTAATATTTATGAATTTCTAACCATCTGCGTCTCTTCGAAATAGGCATCACTTTTAAAAAAGAAAACGAAAGAATTTTGGAAATTAAAAGCTCTTTACATTGAGTAAAATTTAAATAGCCAATTAAATTGAACAAATTAGTCGTTATTTAATATATTCCCCATTTCAATGCCGTTATTGAGATATTCGCAAAAAATAAAGAATATTATTATTTGGGTGGATAATTACAAGTAGGATGGACTTTTGATATTGTTTCAAATTAAATAACAGATGTTATTTTCATACCTCAAAGATTTCAAGCGTATTATCGGCGTTACGCATCACTCTTCCAAGTATTGCATTGGAATATAATTCCATTCCGTGAGACACACTTGACCAGGAATACTAAGAGAAATGTACATATGCGAGTTGTAAAAGCAAAGGCAGCAATATCCAAAAAATTTTCAAAGCAGTCATCGAGGATTATTAATATAGAATTAATGTACTGAATTCGAGATTGTATAGGATATACAGCCTGTACGTTTATAGGAAACGTGATTTTGTAAGGGATAGAGAATTCAGTGCATTCTAAATTAGTAATCCTCGGTGACTGCATTCAAAACATTTATTATTTTTTAGGTATTGCTACCTTGGTTTTTATATCTCACACATATACACACCAGTGCCCTTTATCCTTGGGGCAAGCGGGGAAACCCTCCAGGCCCCTTACGCTCAGAAGACTAGGGTCGATCTATGAGAAAAAATTAACAATCTGGAAAAATTAAAATCCGAAAAGGGAGAAAAGAAAAAAAAGGGTATTCAATAAATGACAGAATTCGCCAAATTTATTTAAAAAATTACTTCATGTTTGAATATATATTAGGTCCTTACATATGAAATTGGCGTTTAGTATGGGAGGAACATAAAGCCGATTTTTTTTATTATAATATATTTATTTAATCAAAGTATGTACCATTGCTATCTATGCACTTTTGCCATCTCATAGGTAGTTCATCGATCCCTTTACTAAAAAAACCATTCGGACGGGAATCAATAAAATCTTTGAAGGCGGTTTGGACTGCCCCATCGGAGTTGAATTTTTTCCTTTGCAAGAAGTTATCCAAATTTCGAAAAAAATGGTAATCTATTGGGGCAAGGTCCGGAGAGTACGGTGGATGTCTTAGACATTCCAATTGAAGCTCCTCTAATTTGGTAGCCGTCTGTTGTGCAGTGTGTGGTCTAGCGTTATCATGAAGCAGCAGTGGCCTAGAGCGATTAACCAGCCTCGGTTGTTTAGCAGCTAGCTTTTCCATCATGGTTTGCAGTTGCTGACAATAGACATCTGCCGTAATCGTCTGGCCAGATTTAAGAAAGCTGTAGTGAACGACACCAGCACTAGTCCACCAAACGCTCACAAGTAACTTTTTTGGAGTCAATTTTCGCTTGGGGCATGGTTTGGCTGGTTCGGCAGGGTTCAGCCATTGCGATGAGCGCTTCCGATTATCGTACAGGATCCACTTTTCATCACAGGTAATGATTCGATTTAAAATCCCTTCATTATTGTGCCGGTTGAGTAATGCAACGCAGCAGTCAACGCGCGTTTGTTGATTTGCTTCACTCAATTCGTAAGGTACCCACCTTTCAAGCTTTTTCACCTTACCAATTTGCTTCAAGTGGATTAAAACAGTTTTATCACTAACACCGCAGCCTGCAGCTAACTCGGATGTGGTTTGCGATGGATCCGCTTCCACAATAGCTTTCAATTCTTCATTATCAACTTTGGTCTCCGGCCGTCCACGGGGCTTGTTCTGCAGGTCGAAATTTCCAGAACGAAAACGTTGGAACCAAAAACGCACTGTGTTTTCTTTTGCGGCACCGTCGCCATACACATCATTAATCCTTCGAGCCGTTTCTGCAGCACTGGTGCCACGGTGGAACTCGTACTCGTAAATAACGCGATATTTCAAGTTTTTCATTTTGTAAACTGAGTGACGCAAAGAAAAAAACAATTGAGGAAAAAACGAATGAATTATAATTTTCAAAACACAAATACATGAGTAAATAGCTGTATAAATTTGGATTTGGAATTCCTAACCAAAGAGAAGATATTTGAGATCAAATTTGCCAGTACGGCAAAACGCAAATTTCATATGTAAGGACCTAATATATAACAGAAGATGCACGTAATGATTGATTCGTAGAAATTACTTTCTTTCTATTTTTTTGCTGCAATAACATTTCATCAAAATTCAAATAATTAAAAACTTCATGATCGAATGCAGTGCAAATGCATTCAAATTTTCTTTGCTTGTCAAACTTCTTGGATAATTCTTTACATATTTCAACTTTGAAAAAGGGCATTCATCGTTAGCATTAGTGCGAAACAACGAAAAATAAATTCTAAGAAGAGTTTCAATATTTGACATAATGCAAAGTAAGTCATCTTTAGAAATTTTTGAGTACACCGAAGAGTATGAAAACGTTGACTTATCAAAATTAAAATGTTCTTTCATAATAAGGTACTCTTCGTTTTAATATTAAAAATATTTTTAAAAAAACGGACGCCCCCGCGTAAAGTTGGGCGATATTATGCCATTTAATATGTAAATTAACAATAATTTAAAATAGTTAAAGTTTCTAAATATTTGTGCAGTAATATCATAAAATAATAAAAACTATATCGAGTTTTTAACACAATACATAAGTACATAGATTTTCTACTTGTATACATTCATGTTATTTACGGGCTTACGTTTCGGGGCTTTGTTGATCCAAGGGCGAAGGGTCCTAGCAAGGCATAGAGCCTTTATGGACTCACAATAGCACGTGATTTTATGGTTTCACTTGGCACAATATAATACAATGACACAGTATGACAGATGGACCTTTGGCGTGTTTTGACTCACTTTTATTGAAATTAATTGAAGTGACTTATTTCATTATCAGAACCGAGAATATTAAATTAAATTCTCTTATTCCACACATGTTAGGGTTACGTAACTCGTATTTTATTGTTACTTTGCCAACACCGAACTGCTGCTTACTAAAAAGTCTCCCAGATGAAGAAACACTCACAGTAAGTTTTTTTTTACGCTTCAATAGGCCAAGAGGCCGAATTACAGAAACTAAATACATCACAAAACACCCAGGCTTGAATAAATCACGTAGATTAATTGTGACCTCACCGGGAATCGAACCCGGAACCCTCGGTGTGAGAGCCAGTGTTATGCCCACTGGGCTACAAGGGTCGCCTTCTTATTTTCTCTTGTGATGACCTTTCAAAATCCTTGCACATTACATATTTGTCCTCCAGATATTTTGAATTGGAAATGAGAGCAAAAATGATACAGTTACTGATGTTGCATTACAGTTATTAATGTTACATTGCAAACTACACAAATTGTTAATGTAACCTGCGCCCAATAGAATTACAAAAAGAAATTCAGTGATCGGTATAAATCCGCTTTGGAATAGATCCAACATGATACACGTCGTGTTTGGACGTGAAATTTTTTGTTTTGTATTTTTTTTTGTGATACGACTCCAACAAGCCCTAATTGTATTGTGTGAAATCCTGTGGAGAAGACAGAAGAAAAGTTCTTTGGACACAGTTTTAGTAAACGTCAAACCTTGTGATCCAGGTCCAAGTAGGGAAAAGAAATAATTAATGTTAAATGTTAAATGTTCATTTATTTCATCACATTGTTTTCGTAGCATATAATATGCCAATAACAAATTGATTTTTTATGGGAATGGATTTACCATTTATATATGTACATATATATATTTTTAATATTTTATAAAATTATATTTTTTTAATTATTTTTTAAAATATTTTATATTATATTTCTTGTGAGAAAAAATTGTTTGGTATACGCCCTGTTTGGTATATGTTCAAAGATCTGGAACGGCTTAAAAACGTACACCGAAATATTATTGTATTGGTAAAATGTTATTCCAACATTAGTTTATCTTATCGTTAACAACTAATTTAAAAAATAATATAAATGCAAACTCCAAATATCCAAAATAAACAAACATTTGTTTTGAACTACAGTAAAGTCTATTTTGTAAATTTTATCGTCGGCATCTTACAATAAAGTTGTGAATCCATCGTATGAACTATGTTCAATTAAGAATTTTCTCAGAAAATCTCTAGGTGGCGTAAGTCCAGTATTGCGCGCGTAGCCTCATAGTTGTGGGTAGGGAAGAGAGTGAATCTTGAATCACCCAAATTCCTCTAAAAAAATCATAAAACTAGTTTTATAGGCCTGCCCTTATAGGCTTATAAATATGCCGGTTTTATAAGTTTAGTAGTTCATATAATTATCTACCTAAACGAAATGAGCATTGCAGTTTTCCAATTTTGAAATTACTGATAATAGAAATATGATTTCAATTAGAATCGGACTTTTTGTTTGGAAAATGTAGTTATTGTTGTTGATGCATAATTTTTCGAAGTTTTATTGAATTTAATTGACATTAAAAGGCATCCCTAAAAACAGTCTATATGCAAAAACAAAATTTTACAGGAGAGAAAAACACTTTAACAAACACACAATTAATAAATAGAATTTTAGTTTTTATTTTATTTTTTTAGTATTAATTTGTCAATTATGGACATTAATTTTACATTTTCTTTGTTAATCAATCCCAGTATGATCATTAAACTGTCAGCATCTGTCGTACACTTGTTACCATCAGATGAATATATTGAATATAGATTAATCTTTTTTCCACGTTAGCCAAATTTTGAGGTCGAATTTCGGCAAGATTGAGTTAAAATCGTGAAAAATAAAAAAAAACATACTACAGACTGTTATATTATAGACCATTGTCAAATAATAAACTCACTTTGTGACCTGACGTACTATATATTATAACCTTTTTATAGGGATGCCTTCATTTGTCATACAATTATATGTAAATACGCCCCCAAATTGTACATAATATGTTTTGAGTTTGTTTTCGTTTTTGATTATGCTACAATATAATTTTTAAACAAACGAAGTATAATTATGGATCAACCGTTAAAACAGTACTGTCGCACACCCGTATTTCGTAAGTATTAAATACAGTCGAACTCGGTTATAAGGAACGCGACGGGACCGACTAAATTTGCTCCTTATAGCCGGGACTCCTTATATCCGCGATTCACTTTTTTCACAAATTCTTTTGATTGTGTGATGTTATTTTCAAAGGCAGCTAAATAAACATCCTTATCTTTCCAGAGTGATAAAACTGTAGAAGACGATTTTACAGATTTTTTGACGCCGATAATTTCGACTTCTTCGCGAACCAAGAGATACTTTCGTGTGTTAGTGAACATGTTTCGGATAGAATAATTCGCTTTTAACTGATTAGGCTTTTAAATGCTAATACAGTTAACTGCATAAAATAAACTATCACCATAAACATTTTGGAAACCCCCAATAATCGGAGTTATATGACCAGTATTCTCGACCTTCAGTAAACTATTGCTTGCCTGCGCACGTGGGATTTTCGGACACAAGTTTGTGTACATCATAAAATGAACCCTAATTAAGTGTGAGCCGCTTTAAAAGCAAAGTGAAAAAGTTCATTGTTACGAGTACGTATTTGTCTTTTTTCTGCAACCCAAGCAAATATGTCTGTAGAGTTTCTAAAATTTGCTCCGTATATCCGGGAATCGCGCTCCTTATAGCCGAGACCGATTGTATGGGAATATGCGCAAATCAAAATGAATTCACAGTTTTTCTCATTATTGCCGGGATCTCTTTATATCCGAGCTCGTTATAACCGAGTTCGACTGTATATTACTTTTTAAGAGGAAAATTGGCACTTCACATCAATGGAATGTACCAAGTTCCTTCCAAATTTCCATATGCAACCACACTCGGAAGGGAAAACAAAATTAGGTGTACCTACTGTATTCGCGAATTTTCTCAGGGTAAAATTTATTTTTAAATTTGGAATCGTTTTCGAATGCACGGAATAGATTTTCAGATAGTCGCAAGATCGATACACCAAGGCGGAAATTCTGGCGGCAAGCCAGAGGATCTCGGTCTTTTTAAAATCGTTAAGGGCTTCAGAAAATAATAACATCGGCCAGCGTCACTCTAAACTCAGGCTGCCAGTAAATGATACAAATACCTAGGTAAACCAGGCCTATTTAAATCCGCTTTTTTGTACACGGTTAGGTCGCCTACTCTATTTGTACTTAAAAACCTAGGTATAAAACAAGTAGGTAGAGCAACCCTACGATATAATTTTTTATATACGTAAACCAAATACGCGTCTACAAATACAAATACATCGATCTTTTCCTCGAATAAGACTGCCCCAAAGGCCAATATCTTTTACCGGATTATAATCCCCAATGGGACATATCTTTTAACGGATCATAATTCTTAAAAGCCCCTAAAACGGCGTCGAGTCTGCTAAGCGAGCGACCCGGAACATTAACATGTAGATGTGCATTACGAGCCGTGTCTCATGATTCAGATTACTATATTTTGTCAGTACTGACAAGAAGGATGACCCCTACTGTTATTATTTTTACACGATTTTATTATGTTTCACTTGTCGGTCAGCCACAAAATTTTGTAATCAATATTTGACTCACTTCCTGACCAACAATCGCTCTGAAATTTGGCAGAGAGACGTGCGTATTCCAGATGGCAATACATTCATTGTTCATTAATTTTACAAAATCACTTTATTAACATTTATAACAAAATTATTTTTTAAAAATTAAAATGTTGACGCGTAATTTTATCGGATATTATACTCGTCGGTGACATCTGTCGGTTTGTATTATTATTAAAGTGATGTTTAAGTTTTGAGGTAAATAGCGTTTGGAAAAAGATTAAGTCATCGACGCAATTTCAATTGATTACAAGATTTAACATGACGAAGTATGTCAGTAAAATCAAAAACATGAGGCACTTTTTCTCAATCCCCAACGATCGCGATAAATAATGTTTATCTTAGGACATACGCAATAGCTACATACAATTCTTTTACAAAAATTCTATTCGACTAGATACTGAGTCATATTTAACACATACCACAAATTGCTAATATCTACCCCACGCTTTTGATTTTACTGACATAGGCATATACTGTGCTCACTTTAGTAATGTGGCTCTTAATTTTTTTTCATTCCGAGTCATTTATTACAAAAGAAATTGTGAGTAATGTTAACAGAATCCAAATCCAGGTAAAATCTACAAGATTTATCTCAACGTTCTATAGATACGAGAAATAAAGTTCCGTGATAATTACATGATTTGAAAATTTTTTTTTTTTAATAGATAATAATACCTGTGATTTCCTTTATAACAATTATAACTAGCAAATATAAATATCAAATTATTATGATATGTTACACCTCTTTAAATTATAAAAAATTAAGATTCTTGTGTGTGCTGAGGGAAATGTTAAAAATTATATGGTGTAGGTATCAGAGCAACTCCACAATATTTTAGAGGTAGATTCCTGCATAATTTTTTAAAATTTTTCTTGCGTATTTTCTGTAAAACGTTGGACTATCATTATAGTAACTTAAAATATCAAATATTATAAATTCATTTTCTTTAATACAATTCGAAAAATATTATAACCCAATATTTGAAAATAATTGTAATATTTTTATAATTTTATTTGACAATTAAAAATGGTGCAACACTACACGGCTTTTAAACTCACACAATTAAACTATCGTTTAATATAACATTAAAAACATTACATAATTAAGCATTTATCTAAAAAAGAAAGTATTTCTAAGGCAGTCTAAAAATCGCTTGGATTTTTTTTATAATTATTTATTAGAGATTTTTGATCACCCTTCAATTGTACTCCTAAAAGCACAATCCAAACTGAATATTTACGAAGAGATTGAGACAGTCTACACAAAAAGAGTTAATCAGACCAGCTTTCCTTTTAAAGTAAGCCCCTTTTAAACTTTCGACAACAAATCGGTTGAATCGCAACAATAAGTCTCGATTCCTGTACAAAATTAGAGACAAGGGCTTTATCCGAGGGACGGATTATCTCCGGATTTCGTTGTCTGCCCTTTTTCTTTCATACGTGTCTTGATAATCCTTGACCGAATCGATAGATAGCGTTTTTACACACAACACTTCGATCGTCCTATTCAAAAGGTTAAACTATTAAAGTTTGTAAACATTAATTTATTTTATTTATTTATTTATACGCCCTCAGAGCCTTTACACGAAAGAAATATTAATTTACAGAAATAATAGCGCAGTAAACTTTGTAATTTAATTGTGTTCTATTAAGTTTACAAGCTTAATAGAAAAAAATTTGCTTATATACAGATTCCTACCCTTTACACCATAGATCAACGTTTCTCAGCCCTTTTGTATATATTTTTATATTTAAAGCTTAGGGTAATATTTTTGGTTTGGCGACCCAAGACGATATGAAAAAAATGTGTTTAATATTATTATCTCAATAGTAGTAGTAGTAGTCAAACTTTCAATCTAAATGTAATGTCAATCTTGCATCATCAATGAGCTATTGAATATACAAACCGTGAGTATTATTTTTGTTTGCCAGTTAATATACCAACAGTGAGTATTTTTCTTGTTTGCTAGTGTGCCTACCTTACTTGCTTGGGGAACTCGTCGCTTGTTCGTCAGTTACAAAATTTTTCTATCAATACTTGACCCATTTCTTGCCCAAAAATCGCTTTAATATTTGGCAGAGAGACGTATTCTGAATGACACTACAATAACCATTAATTAATTTTAAAAATCATTTATTATTTATATTTCAATCATTGCTTATATTACTGATCACCTCACGAACATTTCAGAGTCCGTAATTTGCGACGACACATGGAAAACACTCCGCCGCTACTTTTGGGGGTAATTTGCCCTCGCTACCATTACGCCCGACGAGTATTATACGCGAAAAAGCTTTATTGCCCATTAAGAATAAAAAATAAATTTTCCCACGACCCGTTGCGGCCGTATATTAAATATTCAAGACGCGAAACTCCGCGAGCCGAGCCAGCCCGAGGGGAGGGGCTCCCCGGAGGAAATGCAGCCCCGCTGAAAAAACACCTGTCTCGAACAGCGCGAACAAACTGTTTATTGTGGATACGACCTATAAAACGGCGGTAAAAATAGACGAGGTTTATTATTGCACCGGCAACGCCGCACAACTGAGATGTGGTTTATTATCGCGACGGCAACGCCGGCGGAGGTAGGCGAGGTTCGTTATTACAATGGCAACATCGGTGAAAATGACGCGGTTGATTATCGCAACGGCAACACAGTAGATTTAAGACGTTTATTGTTTCACTGATAACTGAAAAGAGGAAGTAAGAAAAATTGATCTATCACAGAGAATAATATTATACAGAGTTGACGTAAATGCTTTCTTTAGGGGAGGGGACTGAGGCACAGCGAAAGTACGTCTCCCCATGCATATATTTAAAACATGTTTAAAATGCAGTTAAAGTATTTATTTTAGCACAATTAAATCCCCTGTAGGCCTGCCACAATCAAAAGACCATTCCCTAGCTTTGCCCGGTAAGAAGAAAGTGGGGAAATGTTGCCTGGTAAGCCCGTATTACAAGCTTCAACATGATATTCCAAATAAATGTAAATTTTTTAATTTAAAAAAGGTTACGTACTTATTAGAAAAACTACTTTTGTGTTAATTTTTTGCATCGTAATAACACACATTTTTGCGCACATTCTTTTGAATGCCGTCTAGCTATAGTAAACAACGGTATTTTTTATTTTTTAAATAAACTTCATTTTTTATTTTTTTTAATATTCCGTTATTTAATATTCCCTTATTAAATAACGGAATATTAAAAATTAGTATTACTAGGGGATATTAAAAAAAAATATTTATTTAATATCCCCTAGTAAACAACGGTATTTTTTAAATAAATTTCATTTTTATATTATTTTTAATATTCCGTTCCAAACTTTTTATACCTAACATTCCTTCAATACTTTTCAAAGAACTGAAAATACAGAATTTTCAATACGGGGCAAGCTTCTTCTCGGACAAAAAGATAGGTTAAGGACAAAGCGGTACGGCGCCGTATAGCGCGGAAAGTTTCGCTATTTACAGTTAAAATCGCCGAAGGGACCTCGCGCGCGGGCAACACTTTTCATTTAATTAATTTTTAGCGCCCCACATTCGCCGCAGCTGCGCGCACCGACACTTGACACGACTCGCCGCGGCCATCTTCCAAACTCTACAACCACTAGCGAAGCGTGTCACCTTCGTGTTGCAAATTATGTTTTCCGGGAGCACACAAATTGCTCCCGAAGTGTGACATCTCTGTCGATAGCTGTGCTCCGGATTGTCGAGCCGTTTGTCGAAAAATTTCCCGCCTTAAAAAAGCTATTTATTACGGTATAATAATACCATTTAAAATATATTTTGATAAAAAATATCTAAATCTAAATGCACATAAAAACAATTAAAAAATATATATGTTGCGGCTCTGTACAATGCAATACATCAGTGAAAGTTTATTTATTTCATTACTATACATAAAATACATTCATTAAAGGTGTAGCTTCACTATGCCTATCTCACTAGAAAACTTGTTAAGACAGGGAAATTAAAATTTTTTTTAAAATTAATTACATGCAAGTACCTTACTTTATATAAATTGCCACAAATAAAAGTGTTTACATGAAATCATAATTACTCTAATATAATATGTTACCTGGCTTAGCTAAGTATCATTGTAATTTACAATTGTGTTTCATATTACGATTTGCACAATTACTGAATTTACCCTAGTTGATTTACTAGCAGTTGAACATTCGGCTATAGTTGATTGCTTGCTGCTAGGCGGGTGTAGTGGCCGCTATGCAGCCAATTGTAACCGCTGTGTGGCCATTCATGTCCGGAATGAACTCTCGACCATTGCCTGTTGGCAATGGTGGCTTCGTGATCATTAATTTTGTTGCTCGTTGCTGCGCAGCCATTAATAGCTTTTTGGAGGAATATTTCTATTCATTCTGAACAGGGAATACGTGTCGCACGAATACTCTTACTATTCAACACAAGCTGAACGCTTGTGCTGTATGAAAATAGTACAAACTTGTTGGTGTCCTGGAAAAGAGCTCGAAACCTACCACTGGATCGCTAAGCGAGAGTCATAGCCACTACACCAATAAGCTATTAAAACTTATTAAACTTTAGTAAACAAAATATATTTTTTACAATATATTTTTAAAATTTCATTCTAAACCGAGTATTTTCAAGATTCTTGCAGTAAAGCGCGACTTATTTACTAAGACATTATACTTTTCAAGAGCATTTAGTTTCACCTTTTCATAATTATATCTAAATTTTCAAGCTCGTAGTAACGTTTTTAAACAAGTTAACAAATTATTAAAATCAGCCGTGGAACTAGACTGTGTACCAAGAAATGTACGTTAGTAGTTCATGTCTATGTATATATTCCGGTGGTCTGTGATTACACCGGACGGGCGGTTCAAAAGGTACTTAAATTAGTACAATTTCAGTAATGTAGTAATATTTCACATTGGGCAACACCGCTTATGAGCAGAGCACGTACACAGCTTCGCTTAAAGTGACATCTATGCGGTGTTTGTTCGGGCTATTTCTCTATAGGAGGCTCGGTCGGTAAAGTGTTCCAACTCGGCCATCGCGCGGGAACTTCTCCGTGATAAATGTCATAAAGTTTATTCCGTTCCGTTTCCTCACTTATCCGCCAGCTTTTGTGCGGGAACATTACCGACGCTCTAGCCGCGGGCCGCGACACTAACGCTTATGCCTGAAACATCCATTACTTCACGCTGGGAGTCGATAACTATTAATCTATGGCCATTTTAACCTCTGTGTAGAGATAAACCTACTATATGAACTAAATCTGAAGATCGTAACAGGGCCACACATAGATAACAGTGCCACACATAGTCAATCGTCGCTTTAAATATTCAAAATTTATTGTTATTATAGCCCGCGTCCACGAATTAGATTTTCATCCCGACATATACTCTAAAAGAGGAATTATTCTTCCATCAGATTATTTGTAGACCGTTGAAGTTACCTGCAACAATTAAAAAAATAATAAATTTTTACTAGGTGCCCGTTGCACGACTACGCGTGCAAATTAGCCTGGCGGCAGACTCACTGATGATTATGTAACGAAGAAGAAGAAGACAGACTCACTGTTGGTTGAGTAACGAAGAAGAAGGTTGACGGTAAACACTTTCCGGTGACGCCCCGATCGCGGAGATCCGACTGCTCGTCCGGAAGATTGTGCTATAGGATTCTATAGAAGAAGAAGAGAGCTATCTGAAATCGGATGATAAATGACCGAGTTGTGAAAGATCTAGTGTGACGGGTGACGACAGTGGGCGCGCGGCTTTGCCGCGCAGCGACTGTCGTGAAAAGGCGCGGACGGGCTGCGCCCGTCTAGGACTTTTTAAATTTTCTAAATCGGACATCGCTTCGCGGAGATATCCATGAAAAACCCAAAAACCACAACCTAACCTAATCGAACCTAACCTAACTTAACCCAACCTAACCTAACCTAACCTAACCTTATCTAAGAATGTGGAAGCAATTTAACTTAAGAAAATATATTTTTCCATTTTTACAGTACTAATGAGACATCTATTTTTTTTTTTATAAGCTTTATTTTAAAAAATACAATCTGTAGAATTTAACATTATCTACCTTTCTGCATTTTTAGTTTTTTTGTATCTTTATTTTTAGAAAAGTTAGAAACTATTTCCATTTTTATAGATCAACTTAGACATCGGTTGTTTTTTTTTAGAAGTTTTTGTCTTAAGTAAATTTATGACCTTATGTTTTTAAGCCGTAACTTCTAAAAGCATGATCCAATTTTAGTTGTCGATATCTAGATCGATAGGGAAATAGTGCTTCTGTCGAACCTACTAAAAATATTTTTTTTACAATGGCAGACTTTATAATTACGTTCGCTTTCATCCGCGTTTTGCTGTTTTGTCTGTGGCTATGCGGGGAATATTTAAATTACTATTCAAAAAATACAGTCTGTAAAATTTAGCGTTGTCTATCTTTCTGCATTTTTATTTATTTTTTATCTTTATTTAAAAAAGGTTTTAAAATATATATGAAGATGGAAATTTAATTTATTTTATTTTATAACTTTTCTCAAAAAAATAATAAAAAATAAATAAAAATAGTTAAAGATAGATACTGTTAAATTCTATAGATTGTATATTTTTCAATAATAATTTAAATATTCGCCGCGAAGCTACAGCCAAAACCGAAAAACTCGGATGAAAGCGGAAGTAATGCTGAAGTCTGTAATTTTATAATATTTATTTTTAGTTCTCCCTAGAGGCACAATTTCTCCATCGATTGACATATCGATGACTAAAGTAGGCTGATGCGTTTAGAAGTTATAGATAAAAAACTAAACATCAAAAATTTATCGAAAACTCGAGCTTTTAAAAAAACCAACAGATGTCTAAGTTCATCCATAAAAATGGAAATCGTTTCTAACTTTTCTAAAAATAAAGATAGAAAAAAACTAAAAATGTAGAAAGGTAGGTAATGTTAAATTCTACAGATCGTGAATGTCGGAAAAAAAGTCTCCCCGTGAAACCACGGTCGAAACGTACCGTCGAAGCTTGGAGTGTTTTCACAGATTTGTCAATTTTTAAGTCATTGTGTGCGCAAAAGAAAACTATTTATTATAGGTTAGGTTAGGTCATAAATAGAAAAATATGAATAAATATGTGAAAGATTATGTATCGGAATTAGAATTTTAAAAAAAATATTTTTTCAAAGAAAAAATTAACATATCAATAAAATCTTTTTCGCCTTTTTATAAAAAAATATTTTAGTTTATTTTTAAAAAAGGCTATTTCAAAAAAAAGTAAAAAATAAAACTAAAAAACACTACATTTAACAAAATAAGAAACAGTTTTCAAAATTCAAATCTGTTAAAAAATAACAAAGAGAGAAAAAAAATAATGTAATACTGTAAAAGAGAGATCCCTGATACGAAAGTAGCTGAAAAATATTCAATTTTTAAATATAATCTCATAAAACAACTTTCAAATACACGCATTTTAATACAAATCGAGCTCGTTAACATAAACGTGACGTCACTCTCGGCATGCAATGGAAGATGTTTTAATAAATATTTATTAAATTTAATATTGATTAAAATTTATTGAATTTATCGAATGAAAAAATCTTTTTTTGCTTATAAATTGTATTGTAAAAAAAATTGTAAATGTACTGAAAAATATTATTTTATTTAAAATTGAAAACAGTGTAAGAAAAAATGGAATAAGTGGAGAATAATATTAATAATAAGAAGAACCACACTTTCATTAAATTTTGTCATCTAATCACAAAGGACATTTAGAATTAATACCCTTGAAAACTATAGTTAAATTCAGAAGAAATGTTTTAAATAAATATATTTTTATATTGCATAAAATAAAATAAAATGTCATCTAATCGTAAAGGACATTTAGAAATAATACCCTTGAAAACAATAGTTACATTTACATGATTCTGTAAAAAACAAAAAAAAAATAAACAAAAAAATAAAAACCAAAAAAAAGTAATAAATGTTACGACGAAATATACCGAATGAACGTTAAAAGCATCGACATCGCGCGGCATTTTATCCTCAGTGTGAGTGCAAAAGACGAAGAAATCGATGATGATGAGTAAAATTTATTGAACAGAAATATTTCTGAATAAAACGTTTAGTGCAACTGTTCAACAACAACAACAAAATCGGGATATAAAAGATGTGTTGCCGACATCCCAATTCAGTTCGTTCCCTCGCCGTCACGACACCGCTGCGCGGCCGCTACCGTAGCGCACCCCACTACGCAGTTCGTTCCCTCGCCTCAACCACGAAGTCACGCTGCCCGACGATTGCTATCCGTAGCTCATCTCGCTACGTAGCGCATCTCTCTCTACGCCATACAATCAACCTTCTGCCTACAGTAGCTACGACATCAAACCGCGATCGCTACGCCGCTCATCTTCCTCGCTACGCCTCCATTCTCCAATCCATCGATCATCGTCCGCCTCACCGCTCCACTGTCTTCATCTCTTCCAGCAGCGAACATCATCTGCTTCCGGCAGTACCACCATCATCCTCATCGACCTCACCGCGATACGCCACATACATCAGTCGTCAGCACTATCTCCAACTCCCAGCATGATCTTCGCCTTGACCAACTCCTTCACCCGCTACACACGCGACCAGGAACAAAGTTGACAACTCCAGCTTTACAGTTACCTAACCCCAACTCAATCAGCTTTACAATTATCTACCAAGGAAGAACGGTAATGCACTGACTGTAATTCAATAGAATTAATAAACAATATAAAACTGACCACGGCTTTCTCTTGATATCAGTTGTTTATCATCCTGTAATACATTGTACAAAAGTGGGATACGAGACACGGTACCCCACATATTTAATGCATCAATGCAATACGATCATGTACGAAATGGCACAAGCCCTGCACAGTCATTAAGCGTGTACAATGCAAATGGCGAACAAGCAAATATTACAAAATTGTAAGAATTATTTATAGAGATTAACACGAACATGCCTAAGAGAATTATCATAAATATATATACGAACAATTCATATTATGTTTTCTAAAGATTGGGTGTTGCGAATTTTTGTGAGTGATTTTTTGAAATATGATGGGGTATCTGCAAGAATATCAGTACCAATTTTAGGGTTAGCAGAAGATATTACGCACTGTCCGAATTCCTCGTAATATTTCACAACACTATGGAAGGATTGAGAACGGCCTATAGTAATCTAAGGTTGTCTAAAACATTCTGGAGACACCTGGAACAGCCTAGAAGCGATGGAAACCTTCTGCTAAATACTAGAAAGGAATATAACAATCCAGGAGGTTCGAAAGACCAGCATATCGAGTACATAAAGCAACACCGCGCTGCGCAAGGGAGTTTGTTTTGATATTCCTGGAATTTCGGAGCTACAGATATTGAGCGAGTTCATAGACGATTGATAGCTTACGAAATAGTGTGGTTTAAAAAATAGCGTTAAGTTTAATTCGTGCTAATTGACTTTGTCCATTTAATAATTAATTAATAACTAATTAATAAATGGCTAATTAATTTCCAGCGTTTTCATTTGTCCCCCACAGCCACGACCCGACATGACACGACACGAAATATTGACAATATTATATGTACGACACGACACCACGACACGAAATATTGACAATATTATATGTACGACAAATTCTTGTGATGGGAGAAAAATGACCAGCATTATTACGATTGCACCATCATATTGTGTCATTTTTATTTTTATTTTTATTAAATTTTTACATATTTTCTATTGTTGTAGATAGCCAAGCCTTGTAAAGTTTGTCGGCACGTTTCTTTTCCATTTTCTTGCATAAGTACATTGCATATTTAGTTATAGGTATAATTTACATGGGATAAAATTAATATATATGTATAAAAGATAATAATATTATATAAACATAACAAAACTTAAAAATAAACTTAGTAATGAGACTAGGTAACCGATCGAAATAATAAAAAAAAACATGAACATCAATATGAATCACAAGATAAAACGCGTACTGTAGGAGTTCTTATTTTAGTTTTATTTATTCGTCATCATTTTTAAAAATACTTGTTGGTACCAGTATTATTCAAAATGATGACGGATAAAGAAAACCGTGATAAGCACTCCTATAGTATGAATTTTTGTTTCCCGAAAAATCTTTTGTTTTGTTCTGTTTCCCGTTCCGCATTTGAATAGTTCCGAGAATTTTCATCTGTTTTCCATATGAGCCACGGGCGTAGGAACGGCCCACAGTGCTGGGATTCTCTGCATTCCATATTTCCTTACTGCAATGTTGATGCTCTTTTCTCGTTGAATAAATAAATAACTTTTAAATTCACATTTTTATTGCACCAACAATAACGTATCGAATGACACACAAATCCGAGGTGACATCGAATATACAAATCAGTTGGTTAATTCACGTTTTTAATGAAAAAACAAAACAGTCTAATAATGACAGACAAAATCGCGGTCTAGTTCAGGAGACAGTTAACGTAATTAGATAATTGCTAAATCAATCAAATCATCAAATTTATTTTCTAAAAAGATGTAGGCGAATGTCGACCCCGGTACTTCAATGAAAAAACGTTACCTATAGATTCGAACAAGAAGACTGAAGGAAACATTTCTTCAAGGTTCCAACAAGAAGACTGATGAATAAGTTTCAAGTTTCTGGCGGGAAGATTAAAATAAAATAAAAAAGTTTTTTCAAGGTTCCAATATATATACTGAAGGATACTTACCTTCTTTTAAAAGTCAAACAAATTTGAAAAATGCAAGAAACATTTTTCAATGTTGCAATAGGAAGACCGAAGGATGCGTTTCTTCAAGATTACGACAGGATAAAATTAACGTTCTTCAAGGTTCTAATAGAGACCTGAAGCTAGACAGAAGGAAAAATTTTCTCAAAATTCGAGCAGGAAAATTGAAGTAAGCTTTTCTTCAAAATTCCAACAGGAAGACTGAAGAAAACCATTTTCAAGGTTCCAACAGGAATTCTGGAGAAGGGGTTTAACACTTTATCTGAAGACGGGATGCACATTGCGGGGGAAGGCCCGCACAGAGGCGCCCGCACTAGCGCGTGACGAATTTTGTCGAAGGCACAAAGGCCTCGCGACGCTCCCGCGCCGTCCCCTCACGCCGCGTGACGCGCTGGGACTCCAGACGATGATCATCCAGGATCACACAGGATCATTCAGGTGTCTCGAAGCCAGCGCAAAAACTACGGAAGTGTTCTTCATTCTATTTTGAAAAGAAAATATTCATCACACTTTGAGGAAAATGTCGACACTTATGGAGATTAGCAACATCATTTTTATTAGCATAACAGCAACAAATTGCATTTTTTTTTCAATATTTCTATTTTCTATAAAACATTGGATCACAGTAACTTATATGAAATATAAAAAATTCATTTGCTTGTATTCAAGTCAAATTAAATTACAAAAACCTTATAATTTTTTTTTCGAATTACTGTAATGTTTTTATCATTTTATTTGACTTGTATCGAAGCGAATGAATTTTTAATAAGTCATATAAATTACTTTCATGAAAGTCTGACATTTTACAAAAGATAAACCAGTAACAATGAAAAAATGCAGACTTTGATGTTGCTTATCCCCGTAACCGCCGACATTTAACCCAAAGTGTAAAGAATATTCTGTATTAAAAATTGAATGAAGACTCACCCGAAGTTTTTGCAACTAGCTACAAGACACCCTGTATAATACGATATATTCATTACAATCTGCGGTGCAATGCTCCCTTTAATAAATATAGTTACACTTCCTTTAACGCTTGAAGAATGAATATGTCGACTGAAACTTGAGAAAATTTAAAAAAAGGTTTCTTGTAAAAACAATCGAATCAAAGATTTACGAACCCTGAAAGTCATTTACAAGGGTTTTCAGGTATACCGCTATGGACTATATAATGTAGTCGGACATCAAAGATGTAAACGGCGTAAATTGTCAGACGTCTTTTGCATTTGCCTTTTTTCAAAGTCATGCTTATCTTTATAGTTTTATTACAATAAGCACTTATGGTTAATACACTTTGTTTTGTCAACAATAGAGTCGGCATTTTTTTTAAATATTTGAGCCGACAAACAAGAAGTTATATACAAAATAATTTTTAAAAAACTTGCACGTGGGTGTGAGATATGAAGTAATATAAACATATCCAAAATTTTGTCAGTTATCCAGAGAATACTGACTCGTCTGTATCTAATTTTTTATCGTTTTTATATATGTATATTTACAAAATTGAAATATATTTTTTTGTGTTTTTTTTTTTTAATTTGTATTTCTAAATTCAACACTATTTATCAATATATTTTTTGTTGTTTTTATAACATATATTTTTAAAAATTAAAATAAATAAATTCTCTACACTTATTATGTTTTTTTTAATACATAGAATGTATTTATCTGTATTTATCATCCGAAGTAAATTATTCCTTTCTTAAAAATTTTATGAATAGGTATATTCGAATGTATTATATTAACTATTCGATATTCGAATTGTTGGAATCACGAATACGAGGCTGTAATCGTGATGTAGTTTCGAATGAATACTAGTTGCAAGTAAAGAAATTAGAATCGGAGAGTATTGTTATAATGTGTTTTTTTTTTATCGGTAAATTGATATAAATTGTTTGTACTCTAAACGCCATGTGTGGTACGGTTTGATTGACTAGTTTGAAATATATATAGGCTTATTACATCCTTTTGTAAGGAGCGTGATTAAGGTGACCTAAAAACTTAAACTTCGATCGAAAGATTACTTACATCTTAACTTTGATAGCCGTATACAGGGTATCCCGAATCTCGACGTCAAACCGAAATCGCGTGACAGGCCGTCATAATAGTTAAATCAGAAAAATATTTTAAAAAATCTAGGTCATGGGTTTTAAAAATTATAAACATTTAAATAAATCAAAAAAATCTACACCCCGTGACGGTCTTTTCACTCCTGTTGCTACAAATCTTTATTTTTCTTCATTTTTTTTATTATTATGTAATCCTGAATAATGCTTCTGTAAACTTTTGTCCAAAATTCAAAGCCAACTTCTCCAGATTGGAAGAAAATGTCACTTTTTGAGCAAAATCAATACTTTGCCCAGTTTTAACTGACTGTTTTTTTTATTTTTTAAATATTTTACTGATAACTATTATGACTTGGCCTGTCACCCGATTTCGGCTTGACGTCGAGAACGGGACACCTGTATATCTTGCAGAACTCTAGCCTCCTTTCCATTGCTCTCATCCTTCTCTCACATCATTCTGCTCCCATCCTTCTTTCCCCCCTAGCTTCTCCAGATCAGCCAGCACATTGCACATGAGGCGTTGTCTGTCTCTGTCTACCCAACGGTCTTTTGCCAGTTGGTTTAACATCGTTAACCATTTTAATGACTCTATCACTGCTTACCCGACCTACATGTTCTATCCAAGCTGTTCGGCTAGATCTGATGGTGCTTCAAAAGAAACTCCGGTGTTCTTTAATGGTCATTATCCATGACTCCGCTCCATGTCTTATTTACTGGTTTGATGATAGTATTGTAGACACGCAATTTAGTGTTTCTGCCCAGGAATTTGGATGTTAGGAATTTGCTCATGGAGACTTCAGCGATCGAAATCAATCGATTTTTAAAAATGTTTATTTTATTTATTTATTTATGCATTTATTCTATATTATTTATTACATAGAAAGAGGTAAAGGTAGTTGCTTAACTAGACTAGTCTGTTCTAAAGCAACTACCTGTACTGTTTTTGAAATTTGGTTAAAAATAAGTGCATAATATGTGTGTAATACTTATAAAATGAACCAAATTATACTTCTTCACTTTAATGTACTCAATATTCAGTGTTCGACAACATCTTCACTCTAATATACTCAGCGTTCAGTGTTCAAGACTATCGAGGACGGCTTCTCTCGGGAATGTACCTATTTTCTATTTGAAATAAATAATATTTATTCCAACGGGAAATTGCAAAATCGATGTGCGAGTCCCATCTGCAATAGCGACGCAAGTAGGTCACCCGGCACTGAGCGGATCCCGTCTCTTAGTTCTATTTTGCAAAGACGTTAGATAATACTTCAATGTGTACCGGCTCGCTACACAGTACACGTTGAACTGCTAGAACTGCTAGACAAGTTCCTTGATTCACAAAAGTAACGACTGTTCGGCGATGACTTGTATCTGCAGATAAATTCATGACGATTTTAATTTTGCTGAACAAGTTGCATTAAATTAAATTTACGTTGTCTAATGCCTCATAATGTAAATTAGTTTTTCCTTGAGAATAGTTACACATTATTACAATAGATTGTCTTAAAAATCGTATAAATCGTACATCATATTTATTATATTATGTATCATCATCATCACTCTTGGCTCTACAGCCCCTGGTGGGTCTTGCCCTCCTTAAGTCTTCGTCCACTCATCTTGGTCTTGGGCCAACTTTCTTCAATTTCATAATCTTCAAGGCTATATGTCTTTGAGGACATTGTCACTCCATCTTAATTTTGGCCTTCCTAATGAAAATGTAGAATTTAATATAGGTAATTTAAAATAGAAACATCGAACTTGAAACTCAGTTGTCCTTTGATGCATCAACCATTGATTTAAATTCAACTACAACAGTGGATCCAATAAGTAATGTTCTGCACAAAGTACCAGTTCAAGAATACCCATTCCAAAAAGAAATTAGTTCGCACTTAAATGAAATATCTACTTCAGCAGCTTCAACAAATGATGTTCAGAATGAATTTTCCGCTCAAGCAAAATCATCTGACAATTTATGCCACGTAACTGTATTTGTGTTGGCTCTTCTTCACAAATTATTATTATTACAAACGCCATGGTCATATATTTAGTTAATAACAGTATAGTCTGTCCAAAGAAAAAAATAGTAATAAGTACTATACGTAAAAGAGATTATATTTCTTCTGGCAAGTTCTATAATGGCAGAAGAAGACTATTCCTAGGACTTTCATTCAATAGGCTAAATTGAATCACGAGCACAAACATAAGTGATTGAAAAGTTATTTTCACATTACTCATCCACGGGCCCTTATTGTTTTTGCTTAGACTTTAATAATTTGTAACGAATGTCACCAAGAACTTCAACCGATACTCAAAGAAAGAAAATGGCGGTACAGATGTTATTTATCAAAACAAAACACAGTTTAAAGAATTGATCGGCATAAATAAAATAACAAATATATTTTCATTGTCTTATTTATACACCTTTAAATGTCCAAGTGGCCAAAACCAGGGCAGAACCGGCCCATCAACCCTACATTCTTCTTTAGAACAACACTTGATTTTCTGGATTGAGACAATTAATCTCTGATATGTATATGATCCCATTTATGGACATGTGTCTCATCCGGAATCGAAAACTTTCGGTTCACTTATCTCATTCACAGTCCGTGAATGCCAAAGCAGTGCCGGCACAAACTTTCATCCTTCCTCTTAAAAACGAGATTAAGCTGGCTGACACTTTGATGTCCGGAGGTTAACTGTAAATGTTGTTGCAGAGGATAATGGACTCGGCGGAGCAGGCGGCGCTGCCCGGCGGGCCGCGGCCGTCGCCGCCGCACTACTACGACGCGCGGCGCCTCAACGTGTTCGGGCCCGACGGCCGCCCCGCGGAGGGCTCGCGGCGCCTGCAGCTCACGCCCAGCCGCCACTTCGACCACCTCTCCGTCAACAGCACGCACAGCGCCATCCTCATGCCGCCCTTCGTGGACGAATACGGTGAGTGCCCTTGTACAGCACCGGCGCGCAGCCATGTTGACAACGCAACAAGAAAATACTGGCTGTCTCGCTAGCGAGCATCTTTATTTTATTTAGTCATTTATTTATTTACAAATATATACATATTGTACAATGTATGAATATATGTTTTTGCTTCCAAATAAGAATGGTGAATTATTAGTTTGGATATCAACATTCATAAAAAAACAGTGTTAAGATAATACTTAATATTATTTTTTATTATATAGAATTATAACTTTATATTATTTTTACAACACTTACTTGTAAATGAAATGTTTAATGTATGTGTTATGTAAATAAATATGATGAATAATATTATGAATGAACAATATGAAGAAAAATATAATGAACAACAAAGGCTACCTACCTCAGAACAGGTATTTCTGTGTACCTAGCGAGGTAGGTAGTATTTTACTTATATATTTATATACGAATATGTATGTATTAAGCATTTAATAATCATGTGTCTATTAAACGCCAATTTTTCGGAACTGAGATGAAAAATGATATGAAATACAATGTGAAATAATAATAATAATATTTTCTGTAAAATAAAATTGATCAAGTTAGAAATTGGGATGTAGATAAAGTAGATGTCCAATGTATAATTATTTTTCTGTATTAGAGACTTTTTATCCATTTTAGGACCTCCATTTTATACTTATTTATATTTGCTGTTTTTTTTTTCGGAAATTGTTTAGGTAAACAGTCAAGGAGCAATATGAGGTAGACCTCCTTCCATTTAAGGAAGACAATCAAATTAGTGTATGTAAGCCATGTGTACGAAGCACATTATTTCATTATGTTGGTGTTTGTGCCTCGTACCCACGGCTTGCACATACCAATTCGATTGTCTTTCTTAAATGGAAAGAGCTCTACTGTCCTGGCCTTTTTCTGATTTGAACTTTTTATGAAAAACATGATCATGGCTTTATAGCCCCTAACGCTGCAGAGATCAGTCAGGCAATTTACTATGATGATATATGATTTTTGTTTTTAGAAATATTGAATAAGTGGTTCATCAATTTCGGAGTATGATGATGATATCAAAAGGTCATCAATGTTTAGTTTAATTCAATTCAATTCAATTCAATTCAATTTATTTCACGATAATATGTACATGACAAACAAAATGTTTAAGGCATACATATTAGGAAGTATATATCAAAAATGAAAGTATTTAATAAATTAAAAATAACATAAAATCTGGTCAAAGGTGTAGGAGAATCCCGCTTCGGAAAACCCCCTCAGACACATGGAATATATCAATACCCAAAGCAATTTTGTTCAGCATAGCTGTGGCTCTTCCAACAGGCATAACCATCGGCAGGTTGGTCCTGTATATTGGAATGTGAAACAATCTATGCTGACGATGTCTAGTGTAATTATCAGGAACATACAAACCAATGCTCTGCATAATTTCAGGATTATCGATCATACCGCGCAACAATCGATAAAAATGTGTAATCAAATACACATTCCTTCTAGTCTCTAAACTATTGTAGCCAAGCATACCCTGGAGAAACTCGGTTGGGTAAAGCCAAGGGTAATGCCCGTACTCTCTCATGTAGAGATATCTCAGAAACTTCTTTTGGACTTTCTCCACCATAAGAGAGTACTTGCCCTCATGTGGCCCCCAGATCATCGAGCCACCCCCTCGAGTCTACTCCGCACCAAGGAGTTGTAAAGAGTTCTGAGTACGCGGGTATTCTCGAAAACCCTGGCAGTACGCAGAACAAATCCTAACATTCTCAAAGCATCACAACTGATTAATGATGCATGATGGATTCCTGTCGATTATCCATTATGGTGTTTAATCATTCAAATGTTCAGCGTGACTCAAATATAGAATAATGGAGTATTCAGACAAGTGAATATGTAAAATGTACTTACGATTAAATTACAAAATTTTTCAGAAATGTGACTATTTGAATCACAACTATATGAATGAAGTTCTCTATGATGTTTGGCAATTTCGGTGGGGAAAAAAATTATAATCCAACAACTGTGTTCCGATTCGTGCAACCAAATAGCGCAGCACAATATATCACTCGGTTCCAGGAGCGGACTTCGCGTAGCCTAGTGAAACTTCTCAATGAAGCTTGGAGCTGTGGTGGAACACAAAGATCAGCATATATTGGGACTTTTTAGAACTAGTGCATTCGCTTTTAATGCCCGCTGCATTAGCTGCTCCTCGGATAATAATCCTATGTTCGGTAATAGTATTCAACACTAATATTCGGGTTTATTTTCTATTTTACTTTGCCTTTCTTTTCTATTTCAATTTTTTTTGTTCGATCAATGATGATTGGTCGAAAATAACTCTTATTAATTAATGACTGTAACTAATTATTGTTCTCATTAATTTGTGTAAATGATTTTCATATTTCTTTTTCGGATTCGTTTTGTATTCATTGGTAAGCAATGATATTTTGTTCTAAAATTATTATTTTTTTTATAAATTTTGTTAATTTTGTAAATTTTGTAATTTTGTATAACCCAAAACCCGTTAAAAATGACGTACATGTCGGTTCCTAATGAATAAGCATGCAAAATTTGGGTATGACCTGTCAAGCGATATAGATTTGTATAGAAAATATATTGTAAAAAAAAATACGAATGTTACAGAAAGTTACGGACAGACAGACAGATAGAAAAATGATTATTATTGAGATTTTAATTTTGTTTAGTTAGAGAATATCGTTATTGTTTAGATTCCACTGTTGGATACAACGGGTAACTCCTTGACCACAGACCTCGGTCTAGTTAAGAAGACAGTGAATATCTTTTACTAAAATTAAAATACAGTAATGTATTTCACTGAAAAATTAAACAAGTGTTTGCTTAAATAAATAAATAAAAAATAATAATAAATTGGCCGGCATCAGATGCACGGGAGCCTGCGTCTCCTGGGCGTGGTCTGGCCGGCACCCTGAGCCCCCTCCAGGCCAGGCTGCTCGCGCAACCCGTCAGCAGCAGAGCCTCGCGGGCTGTCAGCCTGCCGTCGGTGCTTCACTTCGGATCTTCCGTCAGGCTTCACTTCTTTGGCTTTTCGCTCTTCCGGGTGTAGTATTTGTGCGGCTCTTGTGGCACTAACATACAGGGTTATTTGTAAAACATTAATAACCTTGCAGGACTATATTCCTGCCTTGATTATGAGTCGAAAATGTTCAAGCTATTATGACCTAATATCAATAGTTAAGGAGATATGCGATATCAAAGTTTGCATATTTTTTTTCAACATTCCTGACTTATTTTTTGTAAAACGTTGGACTATAACAGTAACTTTTATCGAATATGAAAAATTAATATCAGTGCATGTTTGTCCCTGACAAGACTAACACGCATGTGATCAATTATTGGTGGAAGTGTAACAATACTATGGTTGAGGTGTGTACTGTTGTGAATGTAGTGGTGTAGTGTTTGTTGGTCCTGACGAAGAGACGGGTACGTCTCGAAACCGGTAGACTTAAAATCTGGTAGTGGTTTTTACAAAGTTAACTAACAATCTGTTAATAGTGTATAACCACAAAGTTAATGCTTTAAATATTAATAATATAAATATTTTAATTTGAATGTATTTTTGACGCCAATGGTGTATCCCTTAATTTATAATTATTTTTATTGTATATTAATGTTTTTGTAATTCTTTTTATTGTACAGATGCCGAAGTGCAAAACCAAATATCTTGGTCCGAACACCTGGACCCGCTGTTCGCCAACAACTACGAGAGTGACCCCGCCCTCTCCTGGCAGTACTTTGGCAGCTCCACTGGCTTCCTCAGACGCTTTCCTGGTACGATAAAGCATTTATCTTTGCGTGACTGTTATAAATTGAATTTATGATCGAATTGTGATGTTTTCGAATCTCAATCATAAGAAAAACAGTAAATTTTGTAAAGAAGCAGGTGGGTATATGAAATAATATATACCTAAATAGCTGTAACTCGTCAAAAATGACAGTACTTTTACATGATGGTTCCTAAAGAATAAGTATTTACTTAATTATAGCCGATATCCATGAAATATTAATAATGACTTTTATCAAAATATTTGATTTTTTTTTTAATATTTCTCCTGCCGGCAGTTAATGGTAATTTTAAACCCTGGCGATTGTGCTGGGTTAGGTTTGCTGAAATGGTTCACGACGTTGTTAAGTGTATGTACTGTATTTTTGAAGGGTAATGCAGGTTCGGCGGTAGCAACATCGCTATCTTTGCCGCGTTAAGGTTTGCTGGCTCGGGGTTCAAATCCCATTTCCGGCGGTTTGATTTCGTTTTTAGCCGTGAATTACTTCGTTAAAATTACGGACGTTACACGAAGTTACGTAGACAGACGACGGACAGACAACGAAATTATTATGTTTGATTTTCAGTTATAACTATTTTGTATCGGTATGGATACCCCGCATTTTTTCCAAGCCTTTTGATTTCTTGTTATAAATGTTTAATGTTCTACTCGTTGCACGAATTACAAAAAGTTTACGTTAGCAATAATTTTCTTGTCCCATGCTTAGTGAAATAATATTGTAAAGGTTCAAAAAACCTTGAGAAATATGTAACCGTCAGGACTGGAGCCTAAGCTGTATGGAATGGAGGAATAGAGAATAAAAATAGGGGTGTGAACGCAAAAAATACAAGTTAGGGAGGTATTTTGGGGAAATTGACGATCAAGATTGGGCTACGTTTATATACGAGTATAGGTAGGTAAATCGAAATATATTTCCTTAGAGAGCGTGTACACGTATGAACACTTTGCTCTCGCTTCTTGGTACTTTACAATAAAGGCCCGCGTCTACGAATGAGATTATTGACTCCAGACAATTTTAAAAAATGGGATTATGCTTTCAGGCTTTTGTAATCGATCATGTAGACAAGTATCAATCTCGTTGCGTCTCGCGTTGTAAGCCAAATTTCATTATATTGACCATTGACGTTCCGTTCGTTTGCTGGGTGAAGTAGAATCTCTCCATCTGCAGATAAAATGAAATAAATGTGTGTAATTTAATGCTTATTTAACGTTTCAGGATAAATGACTGTAGGGATATTTATGGTTGTGCGCATGTGTCATGTACATGGGTTTAAGTTTTTGTCTCATTTCACTAATCTCTACCTGATCTCTGATTTATCTCCAGATCAAAACTTCAATACGTGTCCAAATCTTTGAGATTTATCTCACAGTGTTACACGTTCCATGGACACGACTGTAATAAATAGTAGGCATTTGCCCTTATAATTATACTTCGTTCTCTGCTCAACTGTACTTAAAGCGAGTTTCAAAGCGTCAGTTTCAACCCTTTTATATAATATGTATATGCACCCTTATAGATAGACTTATTATTCGATAAAAAAAAATAACGCTCTGAAACTCAGTCTAGAGTAAGAGCTCGCAGTGTTTTTATTGTTACACTGATATCCTCTAGTAGTTATGAAACGAATGATAATTATACATTTTGCCTTTTAGCCATATCTTGGCCGCCGGAAGATGGCCGTTCCCACCACGCACGCGACTTCTACGACTTCCGGGCCTCCTCGTGGTTTGTGGAAGCCGCCACATCGCCCAAAGACCTGGTGATCTTGCTGGACACTTCCTCCGCGGCCGGCGGGCACCGCGGGGCCCTGGCGCGGGCTACGGCCGCCGCCATCCTGGACACCTTGGGGCCGAATGACTTCGTCAATATCTTCTCATTCAGTGACGTCACGGAGGAACTGGTTCCGTGCTTCAAGAACATGCTCGCGCAGGTGGGTACCATTCCGTGTATATTCATGATTGGATAGCTGATTTTTATGTCATTGCACATAATATTATCGAATATCTATCATTTGTAATAAGTGTGATAGACGCCTGCCGCCATCTACAGATTATTAATCAAAGTATGCCATAGCTGAGATGCACACCACTGTGTAAAAACGCTGCTGGCGCCATCTACTAACCAACAGTTGCCGCGAGCTCCTCACTCTCGCCAATTCCCTGTCAGATCTGTTAGCAGCTTTTGGTTCTCACTCAGATAAGTTCCACTGCGCTTCCATTTTATTACTGATTTTGCTTCAAATCAGGCTATTAAGTTATTAATAAATAGTAAAGCAGCCAAAATTGCGCGAACTAAACTACGCTTTTGGTGTGTATTGATAACGACCGACTGAATGCGTTAGTTGAATCGGAACCACGCACGATTCGAAATCTTCTACAAAAGTTAGGCATTAGTCTTCCAACAGTTTTAAATTGCTTTTTGGACTTTTTCTACGCTGTAGTGTTGTGGGGCTATTAAACGTTACCTCACCCACGATATTCACCAGACACCAGACACCTGGCCAACAAATTATTGCTCATAGATTAAAGTCGTCAATAACCAAACCTTTTTTCGCGCCCTATCCGTTCAACGGATGTTGGCTATCCTGGCTTTGAAGCTTTCCCGCCTACCTGGCGGTCCTCGCTATCCTCTGAGCAGACCATCTACGCCATTAAATTCTGCCACGCAGCAACACATTTCTTTGTTTTGATTTTGCTTATACCGTTTTAAATTTTACCTTTTACGTATAATATTTCATTTTTATTTCACTTTCATTTTGACTTGCCTCAGAGCTTCTCTCTGGGTGATAATAAAAGGCCCTCTTAATCACTCTTCCATTCCTATAACCCGCGCAACGCCTTCCCCAAACAACTAAAAATATTTCCTAACAGAACAATACATACACAGATGTACGCGGCATTTATTTTCAACGCTCGTCCCGAGAAAAGAAAACGCTAAAATAATAATAAACTGTTAAAGCCTGTTGTATTGATCTTATCTGAAACTTTCTTCATAAACATATTCTTTGTAAATCCATCCCTTCCGCCCGTCACCCCCTCCCCCATCGCCGCCCCCTTCCCTTCCGCGCTCCGCAGCCTTCTTATGAAAAAACTTTTCCAGACTTTTCCGAGCAGAAGCCAGGTGTGGTCTCGGATATGTATCAAGTACTTTTCGTGCTTCCTCTCAAGAAACAGTTTCGCAAGATTTTATAGTTTCGCGATTCTTTGTCTTCGAGATTTGTTTTATTCAAATATAGTTATTAAACTTGGATATTAATTGAAAAACCCTAATTTATTTTGCCTTGGTATAATTTTTACACGCCATTCCTATTATTAGGTAGCAGATACTTATACTCAACGAAATTTAACAACTGAAAATAAATGTTCACGGTTTGAGAATTTTTTATAACGCTTCTGAATGTTTTAAAACAGTATTTGAGTACAAACCAATAAAGAACTTTTGTGTTTTACATACATTATAATCTTAAAAACAAAAAAAACCACCCGCTCCTGTACATAATCTGACAGCGGAATTAAAAATCTTCTACTCACTACTACTCGTCAACACCACATCAGGACCTAGACAAATAAAAAGAAATTACTATTTCAATTTTATTAACTAATTTAATCCAGCGCCAGCCTCACTTCTCTAACCAAAGTGAAATTAAAGCTACATCTGTTATTATAGAAAATCAGAAACAACTTAATGAATTATGGAACTAACGAAAAAATGGGAAATCTTATACACTTAAAGAAATATTAAATCAGGTAATGTTTCGAAGAGTTTTGATTTATTTATTTATTAAAGTACCTACATTACTTGCTAACATTAAAGTATTTAAATGGTCTGAGAGTGTGGACTTGTGAAAACGATAAATTATGATTTTGCTTCTAGATGGACCAGATACAAGTATATTTTCAACGACCATTGTTACTGTTAATATGAGTGAATGATTGATGCTCTTTAATTGCGGTTTTCAGGCTACCCCAGAGAACATCAGAGAGCTGAAGTACGCCCTCGAGAGCGCTCCGGAGAGCAACAACGACGCCAACTTCACAGCGGCTCTCACTGTGGCTTTTGAAATCCTGCACAAGGTAATAATATTTGATGAAATTTTCTTTACAAAAGAGTTTCGTTTGTAATCGGTCCATTTATTAAGCGGACCAAGACACTTATTTTGTTTAAAAAGGTGACGTAACTCACATCTTTTTACATGCTTTTATTTAACTCTCTCTTTGTTTGTTGTTTGTTTGTTTATTGTTTTGGTGTTGTTTTTGTGGTGGAATCTTGTGAGTGTTTTTTCACCATCTTTCCGATTAGCTAGGGCTCTGAAAGCATTTATGGAATGTAGATGACAGAGAACAAAATGTCATATTATCATTTAATATGGCAACTAAGAATCATGGTTCAAAATATTTTATATTTATGTAAAAATGTTTTTTTTTCAAACTTTATAACATTTAATATTTGGAAACTGCATGGGTGATGTTAAATAATCTATTACAAATGTACCTACCTATACAAAGAAAGCTATTTTTTATATACCTACTTGTTTATTGATATACTGTTTTTTGATATACTTGTTGTCTAATAAAGAAAATTAACTGTTCGAAGAATATTTTTTCTTCTTCTGTATGAAGGCTTGAACTTTGTGGTGACATTATTATTAAAATAAAACACAAATCACTTTGTTTTCACCACTATATTAGATTAAAAAATCTACATGTTTAGAGAACAATGTTCTCTTCATCAGTACACAATAATCCTGATGAAGAGAACATTGTTCTCGAAACATGTAGATTTTTTAATCTAATATAGTGGCGAAAACAAAGTGATTTGTGTTTTATTTTAATTTTAAAGAAAATTATATTAAAATATCATTTTAATAAAATTTAATGCATTTTTTTCTCTGCCAAAAAGCGCATAAAAAAGTTAACATAATTTTTCTTGAGTTATTTTATTAAATATATTTCATTATGTCTAATAAAATAACATAAACATCATAAGTCAGATAAACAAATACATAAATACAATTGAAGACCAAATAAAAATAATAATAATAGTGATTCAGAAACATCAACTGGCACCGATACCTATTTATCGATAACATATCGTATTTCGTAAAATAACTAAATTCTTTTCATTTTCAAACATGGGGTCAAACAATTACACTAAAAAAGAAAAAAAAGAAATGGAGAATGGTAGGAGTACCAATTTCAAATCCATCCTCTTCCGGTTCGTACTGTTCGTAAGTCAAAATATTTTATCATATTGACGAATTTCATTTTTCATTTCGTTACCGATAAATCGGCGTTATTGGACAAAAGACATTTAATTGCTCGATACATACACACACAATACATATAAACATAGGATAAAATTATATACCTCGCAAGATATACAGAAATACCTGTTCTGAGGTATTTTTTTTTTTTTTTTTTCATTTTCCACCTTAGGTCGAAATATAATATTTATTTTGAAAGAAAGTACGTACAGTAAAATTAAGAGTAAAAAATATAAAAGTGTCATGTGAGATACAGGAAAAGAATGGAAATAAATGCAGACGGTGCGGTGGTTTTACATTTCTTATCAAAACAGCAAACAAAAGAAGTGGCAAGCTAAAATAAAAGTAAAAAATATAATAAATAGGAACGCAAAGAAGAAACGAGAAAGAATTATAGAAATATATATTGTAATTATTATTTTAATTACTTTTGAAATATTAAATATTCCTACTGCCGGAATGTCGTTCCAGTGCGTTACATTACAGCATCGAGCGATGGCACGTGGTAATTACATTTCTAATATTATGCAATATAGGATATATATAGCACAAGTCATTGAAGTCAAAATTTTAAAACACTATTTTATATTTCTGCACAATATACGAATACATATAGGTACGCATATGTATGTAGGTACATACTTATACGCGCCACATCGAAATCCATTAAAAATTGTCAAATTTTTTCCTCTCGTGTCATTATTCATCCTTATGTCAATATTTGCGCTCTTTTTATCTGTGGATTTTATTTTATTTTGTCTGTGAATTTGGATGAAGGACGGAACAATTTATAAGCCACCAAATAAATTTTAATATTGCAAGGCTTATAAACAAAGATGATAAATAAAATAAAATCGCATTAAAATCCAGCGTTTCGCTTCGTCCTCGACGCCTCCCGCACAAAGGCTGTTCACTTCGCAATAAATACGGAACCAGCTCACTGGTAGGTACCCGGTGCGAAGTGTGGAGAAGAAAAAAGATAAATAAAACAAGATTTAGTACACACAGCAGACAGGGGATGTCTCGCGGGTTCTGCCGGCGGCGGGGGAGGGGAAACATTCCCTTCTCGACATTCCGGATATATGATGTAAATATATCATGCGCAAAAACATTTTATACAGTCCTGACTTATGCCATTATAAGTAAAGATACACACACAGGCAAAAATTAAAGGTATTAATTAAAGTTGTCTTAATAAGAATTCATTTTGCCCTTTTATAAATAAAATGCGCGCTGCGTGTTCTGGTACCAAAACTAATACACGAAAGTAAAGCCTAGGGTTTCCAAAAAAAGAACCAAAGTGGATGGAATGAGCTAACGTAATGCCGGTTATAGCCTAGTTGACGGAATAAAAAAGTTATCACTGCAACATCATTGCGAGTTTTACAGCTTACCTAAACATTTTATTTTACTATCTAAAATATAACTAGACCACTAAAATATATAAACATTAACTTATGCGCCTACCACACGCACAAGTATCACCACACTTATATCAAACGGGGCACCGTGTTCAAAACACCAACTACACGCACGTTTGTACACGGAACACCGTGCGTATAGTCGATGTTTTGTACACGTGCAACCGGCATGCGCATGCTAAAGTGTGGTGATGCGCATACAAAAGTGTGGTGATACTTGTGCGTGTGGTAGGCCCATTAGACATACGGTAGGGGGTGATATTCCGCTGTGACCCATTCTCCTTTCTTAAGAATTAGTTTAGTTCATCTTTGTACAACTTTGTGGACAAGACGCAGTATTGTTTGCTAAATGTTTCGAAAAAAGAATGCATAAATCTATTAAGAGACGAAATTATTTCACATATACGGCAATAAAATCCCTTATTTTAAGTTTAAAATTTTTAATTTTTTGAGACGCGTTTCGCCTTATGATGGCATTATCGATCTCTTGAGATTGATAATGCCTTTATAAGGCGAAACGCATCTCGAAAAATTAAAAATTTAGAACTTTTAAACAAGCGTTTTTATTTTCATATGTGTGATTATGGAGGTCTATAAACTTTTCCCGAATCAAAAAACATTTTTTTTTATAGAAGCTAAAAAAGTATTGAACTAATAAAACGGTATTTTTAATAAATATACACAAGAATACAAATCACGTACGAAGGCGGGTAAAGTTAGTAAAATAGTAAAATTACGGGTAAGTTATCCTAGTCTAGCACTAACAAAAGAAAAAAAATCAGACATATTTGAATTCTAAAAGTTTATATTCCACTTCTACCCCTTGTTGACTTAGGCTCCGTGAATTGTCCAGGTTCTAATTACAATTCAAAATCTAGTAAAGGGAAGCTTTAAACTTTTACAGGTTCAAGCGGGATTTAACAACCGGTTAGAATACTGATGTTATATATAGTACATACCTATCTACCTTCCTGTTTCAACGTATTATGTTGCTTATTTTGACTTGTAATAGGTTACAGCATATGTGTATATTGATCTCTAAAGGAGCGCGATATATTTTCACCTTTTCTCCAATAAATGTTCCTACCTATTTGATTCTTCTTCCAAAATAAAATTGTACTAATTGTTAGTTATACTCAAAATATAATAATCGTGGTAGGTAACAAAATTTATTTTATAATTTAATTAAGATAAATTATGGTAGTTTCACAGAGATGAAGCTATTTATATGAGAAATATATGTGGAAGTCTTTTGTTCGATGGCCCAGGGCTTACAACCTATATGAGCTGGCTTATTTTATAATTATTTAAGTATGTATATTAAAAAAACATTGGATACAATATCATGTTTCTAATATTTACAATAATAATATGTTGCCATCTCAAATTAAAACATTTGATTGCATAACTAGAACTTGTAAAAAATATGGCTAGTCATCTTCAATACTGTGTATTATTTCTTTATGCGTAGTAGGTATAGGAACATAAAATAATCATATACGTATTAGGTTCCATAGTGACATAAAACAAAAAGTTATCTGTCTATTGACTCATTTTAAATTGTTATCTTTTTTTCTCGTTCTAATCGATCAGTTTATTGTTTATACTTTCATTTCAGTTCAGTAGTTCACCTGGCTAAGTTAGGTTATAATATATTTATAAATTAATTTATGAACAGTTTCGAAACGTGTTAAAAATTTATTACATTCCGAAAAGTTATTATTTGCTATCCAAATTGTTATTTTATTTATGTAATACGAAAGATCTACGTGATTTGCAGTCAATTTTGCCACTGTGAAAGTAAATTATTTTGCTGTTATTCTCGTTGATTATTTAAACAAATTTAGGTTAAAAAAAATAGTGTGAATGGATATATTTTATACGAGAATTGTGAATATAAAGAAAAAAGAGACGCCTCATATCGATCCCTGCATCGCCACTGGTAAAGGGGGAAATAAAATACAAGATAAGTGAGAGAATTTTAAATTTTAAATAATACGAAAATTTTACAAGGGGATCCACTGAAACTAAACTAAAACACTAATTAAAGCATCTTAATATGCTATACTATCCTACATTTACTAGAGCACATCCATTCGCATACTACGTAGGTACATTTACTAGAACGCACTCACTAACATAAGAACTGACGGGCCACATTTACAAATTAACAAAACGCAGCCGTGATCATTGACAAATTACACACATCCGCAAACCAATTAGCAATAATCCTCACGAAATAATTGCCTCAAACGCACGTGTAATCCGATGACGCATTGGCACACGTAACCCGATGCGAATACAATATTAATGGACCCGTCCAACACGTGAGTCCGTTCAGGGGTACGCGCCGGTGGTTTTCGTGTGAAAACTTATGAAAAGCGTCGTCCGGGGCGTCGTTTGCAACGGTTCATGAACGGTGTTTCGTTCAAGTTTTCGTCAATATCGATATTTGGTGATTAAATTTTGCTTATACTATCGATATTGATCAGATTTCAATGACATTTGGAACGAAAATCTAGAGGCGTATCTGCACGAATATTATTATTTTGATAGGAAATTCACTATTCATCTACGAATATTTGATAAATATTAATTAATACTTATTTAAGATTTTGTATCCGACGGCGGTCCCCAGTAGGTACCAAAATATATTACTACAAAATTCTGTCGCTGCAGTATAGCCATTTGACAGTCACCAGTCGTTCTTTGGCCTTGAAATGTGATAACATTCGTTTTCTTAGTAAAAAAATATTATCTGCAGCAGGTATTTTTAATACAACGCATTTTATTTAGGTACCTATTTAAAATGCTCTCAGAGTAATACAGAATACTTTTAGAACAAATTCAACAAAATTTCCTTGACTCTTGTCCTAAATTTCGCAAACAATCTTCGTTTTAGCACCGTTGACGAAAAAGAGTTATAAAAAAAAGAAAAAAAAAAAAATTTAAATCATTAATGTCATTATCAACATATTACCGTTTATATCCAGACCTAGGACTAGGTAATATTGTAGAATAAATCACCACATAGAAAGTGCAAACTTGCTTTCTTTGGAGAGTTCGATCTGCGAACTTGGCTGGGATTATTTGGTCTTATTTGTAGCTCGGGACTTGTAGATCTTTGAAAATAGCAAGAAAATTTAATTGTTAGACCAACGTTCCCTCTGAGATGTCAATACTAGTGCACGCTAAGCAAAGCGTGTTGAACAAAATAAAAATCCCAAAAAAAGGATTATTTCAACAAAAAAAATAATGTAGGATTATTTATCAATAATTAACTTACTATAAATATTTTTATTTGATAGATCATTAAATAAAAGGTGGTTTTGCTTATCGCACATTCATTTATCGATTTCTCTATCTGCTCATGTATCGGTGAGACAACGTTGTTATTAACCCATTAAAAATGGCCAAGCTTTCGCGATAAACTGCGAAAAAAAAAACTTACATCCGTAGCTACAAAATTGTCTCGTCATAAAATTCAAATGTAACACACAATTTTCCGTTCGTATATATTATTTTTTAAACGAAGTTTCTCCGAATAACGTCAACCAGTACGACTAGAATTGTCAAACAAAAGAATCACGACTTGACTCGCGTATCGCACGCCGAGTGCAAGCTTTCTAAAATATTCATTCTGAGATAGTGGGCCTTCAATTTCTCTATTCTCGTAATTCAGATAATACTGTTAGCTTTAAAAGTGATTCTTTTGCATAGCAACATCACAAAATATCATTATTGTTTTTATATTTCTAATAACAAAAAAGAATCATATTATTCCACTAAATTTAAGGGAAAATACTTTTATCAAATGTGGGGTATAAAAACAAAAGCAGCAATATCTAAAAAAAAATTGTTTGAAAGCAGTCACCGGGGATTACCAATTTAAAATGTACCGAATTCTAGATTTCATGTACCTACCTATCCTTTCGAAAATCATGTTTCTTGTAAAATTATAGCCTGAATTCTGTATCTACATTATTAATTAGTAATCCTCGATGACTGCATTAATTTATTTTTTTTGGATATTGCTGCTTTTGCTTTTATACCTCATAAATCACAATATCACTTTTCATTGTAAAAACAATAATGAAAATTCAAATAAATGTGAATTTTTTGTTACGTAGTAAAACTAACGGTGTGCAAAAATATGAAATTCTTAACTAAAAATGTTTTTTTTTTTTTGTAAATGAAATAGTCTTCCACAATTTTCACAGAATCAAACAAATTAACTTAACCTAATTTTCGTCATTCGCATTCAAAACATCCGGGCTGCGGTCCCTTCTCATTTACAGGCCGGTAAAGTTGTGGCGTTTTTAGATTAAATTTCAGCCGGCAGGGCAGGGCCACATTCTTTCGTGGCCCGACGACGCTCCGGTTACCTGAACGCGGCCAAGGGCGGCGAGTTGTCGCGCGGGAACGCAAAAGGCGGGACGCTGTTTATTTGGAATTAATCGAATATTTCATCCAGTGATTATGCTAAACAATTTTTGGATAAGTGAATATGTTGTTCCACGAACTTGCATTTTATTCGTTTATCGTATCGTCAAACGAAGCTATTTTGTATCTAAATTTGAAA
>JADDOH010023858.1:0-31281 GCA_016648135.1 Agrypnia vestita | reverse complement strand
AATTGTTTGAAAGCAGTCACCGGGGATTACCAATTTAAAATGTACCGAATTCTAGATTTCATGTACCTACCTATCCTTTCGAAAATCATGTTTCTTGTAAAATTATAGCCTGAATTCTGTATCTACATTATTAATTAGTAATCCTCGATGACTGCATTAATTTATTTTTTTTGGATATTGCTGCTTTTGCTTTTATACCTCATAAATCACAATATCACTTTTCATTGTAAAAACAATAATGAAAATTCAAATAAATGTGAATTTTTTGTTACGTAGTAAAACTAACGGTGTGCAAAAATATGAAATTCTTAACTAAAAATGTTTTTTTTTTTTTGTAAATGAAATAGTCTTCCACAATTTTCACAGAATCAAACAAATTAACTTAACCTAATTTTCGTCATTCGCATTCAAAACATCCGGGCTGCGGTCCCTTCTCATTTACAGGCCGGTAAAGTTGTGGCGTTTTTAGATTAAATTTCAGCCGGCAGGGCAGGGCCACATTCTTTCGTGGCCCGACGACGCTCCGGTTACCTGAACGCGGCCAAGGGCGGCGAGTTGTCGCGCGGGAACGCAAAAGGCGGGACGCTGTTTATTTGGAATTAATCGAATATTTCATCCAGTGATTATGCTAAACAATTTTTGGATAAGTGAATATGTTGTTCCACGAACTTGCATTTTATTCGTTTATCGTATCGTCAAACGAAGCTATTTTGTATCTAAATTTGAAATAAAATGACATTAGAATGAAATGTCAAATTTCGATACGAATTAGTGACTTTTTTGTTCTGAAGGTATATTTTTCAGATAGAAAAACGAACGACTTTCTTCTGCTGTCAAATAATTTCAAATTTAGAATTATTATATCTTTGAGCGAGTATTACGAACTAAAATTGTATTTTAATAATATAAGTTATGTAAGTATATAAGTATACAATATTTAACACTGTTAATGATAACAAAAAGTGCTTTGGTAACGAGCTTTCCGAATTTTTTACATTTATGAAAATCATTTCAAAATTTAAAGTTAGCACAAGCTGTAGGCGTTTAGCCGTCCTAAACAGGCATGCTGAGTTAATCTTTTCAGCTAGATAAGTTTTGGGAGTAAGCATTTAAAACTATTTAATGATTTTTAATCGCATTCTGCCGATCTGAGTTCAGTGCTGGACATGAGCCTTATTTTTTTCAGCATTTTCTTTCTGCAGCCCCCTCTTGCGCTTCCAATTTTGTCCAACGCCTTGTCTGGTGGTATCTGACCATCTCGTTTCTTACGGCGGGTAAAAGGCAAGATTTAATAGAAAAAGTGTACGAAAATACTTCTCTTAAGTTCCTACTACTTGTTTTTTTATTGTAAGGAAATATCTCTTGCTAAATCCCCTCGACGATCAATGTTCAACCGATACTGTTCGACGTAAATATACGTCAAAAAATGTTTCCTGAGCCTGCTACGTATCAAGTTTTTTTTTCAAGGATTGTTTTTTTCCTAGAGTTTAGGCCTTTTGAGGCGCATTAAAAACATTAAATGGACAGCTAATTGTTTACTGAAAATTTTGATGTCAATTTCTGTCTTTGTTTCATTACATTTTAGTCTTCTTTATAAGATGGAAAATCTTACACCTGAAACTTCCCTGGGTATCTCATTAAATATCAGAGATATTGAGTTTTTATTGGTTTTTTCTTCTTCCGAATCGTATCACATTTATTCGTAATTTTACATCTGGTGATTCACACCTCAAATGCTTCAAGTCGCCTTATTGTTTCTTCAGTATCTGTCTCCATCAGATTAATGATGATGACCAAATTATGTGTCGGGGCAAATCCCTCTACATTATACTCGATTCTAAGCTCTCTGTAGGGAAATTTGAACTCGAATATTCTCTAGATACGGTACGTTACCACACCAGCCTCTCCCAATGATCCGCCGTGATGTTTGTCTTCGATAGCTCGCTTCCGCTACTCGGCCGGCCACTATAAAGTGTATAAACTCTTATAACTCACAATCAGAATACACGCACAAATATACGCGATAAAAATGTTGTGTCTGTCGCGTAAATTCAACCGTCAGTTTTGGGTCGACCATAGAATCTGCTTCCATTTCATACACCATTCGTAATCCGAGTTTGAGATTATGATAGCAGATGTTTCGTATGAAAAAAGGTTAGTAAAACCTGTACACGAAGACACCGTGATATTATTTTGTAATAAATATTTTAAAAATAATGAAAATTCTCAAAACATGTCATCTGAAAGAAGTGTGCTTTACGTTTATTCAAAGATTTTTCTACATAAAACGTATATTTTTAATGTAAACCATTTACAGATCATAAAGTTACAAATAAAAAATAGTTAAAACTATTCAGGGACACATCAAAAACCATTTTAAAAACGTAATATCATAACTAAAACAAAATTACATTACATTGAGTAGATTGAAACGAGGTAAAATGTTATAGAGGACAGGAGAGGTAGAAGTAAGCGATACGACAGTTTCTTTTGTATTGTAGCCTGAGCGTCCAGTAGTAATTTAAAGATAAGGTAAAGGCTATTTGCTGGGAACAGTACATTTACATAATTGAGCCACAATCAACAAATTATGTCCTTGAGTTGTCGATTCGCAGTGTTACGTGCAAGGGAATATCAAAAAATGAAAACTCTGTTATTCGATTAAATTACATTTATTCAAAGTAAAATGCAGACGAACAAAATAACAAATCCACGGAGACGTACCGAAAACAAAGCAGTCGTAAAGTTTGAGGTTTCTCTCATTAAAGTATCGAATACGATAGAAGCGTCCCAATATTGCTTATATGGGCAATATTGGAAGGTAGATTTTGGAACTTCTCAGCCACACGACGCGTGTGGCTGAGAAGTTCCAAAATCTACCTTCCCAGTCAATAAATTAAGTCAAGCTGTGATTTGAAAAATTGAAAATGGTTTGAAAAAAACTGAAATGAAAACATACCCTTATAATGAATTTTTGGGATATAGGGTAAATAGCAGAGAGGGTCGTTCCCAGGCATCCAATGCATCCATTTAACAAATACAGTTATCTAGACCAATTGATGGATCCGGGAAATCGTGGGAGACCGCGGGAAATCAGTACATAATAGCAGTTAGTGTTGTAGTTTACAGGTAGGTTAATACACCAGGTAAACTTGCCTTAGTTAGGGATGTACAGAGTCTAGTTTAGTGAGGAATGATACGTGACGATGAGGGATGATGTACGCTAAAGAAACTAGTAATACACAGTTAGGTTGACATTACCATCCAAACCGACCAATCATAGAACCGAAATTCAAATTTTAAATTCAAATTAAAATTCAAACTGAACTGACAGATAAAGTCATAGATTGTCTATATTATCACATCTATGGTCAGTGGCATAGTTGGCCATAGTTGGCGAACGTCACAGCCATCAGTGTTGCCAGTGTAATAAACTACTTGGAAACACACCTTTACACGCAAAACAATGGATGAACAATTTCAAATTTTCTTTGAAAAAATGAAAATAGAAATGCAGAACCAAACTGAATTTATAACTAATTCAATAATGGAGAGAATTGATGAAAAACTGAAACCAGTGTTAGAAGAAAATAAAAGTTTAAAACTTAAGTTGGAAAAACTGGAAAATAAGGTAAGACTTTTAGAAAAAGACAGGAAAAACAACAATATAGTAATCTACGGACTGAAAGAAGGTGAAAAATCTATAACAGAACTACTAGAGAAAACGAGGCAAAAACTCCATGAAGAATTGGACATAACAACAGAAAAATTTGAGATAAACAAAATCTATCGTATTGGAAATTCAGTAAACAAAGAAAAACCAAGACCGACACTAGTATCCTTTATCAACGGATGGAAGAAGAGCGAAGTTTTGAAAAACAAGAAAAAGTCTAAAGAGTTACATATTTCTGAAGACTATACTAAAGAAACTTTGGAGAAGAGGAAGGCATTACTCCCACAACTAAACGAGGAACGGAACAAAGGAAACATAGCCTACATAAAGTATGATAAACTCATCGTCAAAGAAAGCGCAGGCTTTAATGATAAAAGAAAAAGAGAACCATCTGCCTCCCCGTATGCTAACCCGCAACCGAAGAAACAGCAGTTAACATCCTCTACGAAAACTAACAGAACAAATGCATTTGACTTGATGAGGTTTCGATCAAATTCTCTTACATCCCAACCAACAGGAAAAGAACAATAGCATCAACTATCGGCAAACTGAAACAAGAACACCAAAAAAAAAAAAGATAAAACAACAACAACACACCCTCCCCCAAGCCGACTGGTTCTCGTGGGGGAAAACGACCAAGACCCTTTAAAGATAAACAAAAAAATTCAGACACAGAACAACCCCAATCCGGCTGGTCCCCGTGGGGTTGCCAGACCACCACCCCCTAGAAATACATCCATAAATCAAAAATGGAAGAATAAAACATATCTTGCAACATTAAACTGCAGAACGCTAATGACAGATAATAGATTGGAAGAATTGGAAGAAGCCATAAAATTTATAAAATGGGATATCATTGGTCTCTGTGAAGTAAGAAGAATAGGAGAAGAGATACGAGAATATAATGATTACATTTTCTATTTCTATGGCGAAAAACAAGGCATGTACGGAATGGGTTTCTTAATAAAGAAATACCTGAAAGACAATATAATCAGTTTTCAAGGAATATCAGACAGAATTGCAATCCTCAATATACAGTTGCCTGAAGGTAAACATCCATCGACGATCATCCAAGTCCACGCCCCCCATGAGCAAGATACGAAGATAGCGAAAGATAAATTTTACAGAGACCTGACAGAATCAATGCAAAAGACTAACAAATGCATAATCCTGATGGGAGACCTTAATGTCAAGGTAGGCAGTAAATCAAATAAAGATGAATTTGTCTTAGGAGATTATAGCAGTGGAGAAAGAAATGACAATGGACAGCGGCTCATAGAATTTGCTTTTGCAAATAATCTTAAGATTATGAACAGCTTCTTCAAAAAAGGAATGAAAAGAAAGTGGACATGGATATCCCCAAACGGTAGAGATAAAAAATGAAATTGATTTCATTCTGACAAGGGAAAAAAGGATATTTAGGAACGTCGATGTAGTGAATAAGCTAAACTTCAATACAGATCATAGAATGGTAAGAGGAGTTATACAAAATGAAAATAACAAATCAAGAAAGCATATTACATCGTCAACCAAAAATGTGAGAATAAGATCGCCTATACCAATAAATGTCTTAAATGAATTAGAAAATACTTTAAAAGATATCGAAAGACCCAAAACACTACAAGAAAAGTATGTTCTCCTAGAGAAGGCATTGATGCACGCAAACAAATTGTGTACTAAAGAAGTGAAGAAAAATAAATTAGGAGATGAAACAATAAAATTAATGAATGAGAGGAACATAATGTTAGAGAAACGAAATGACAATCGTCAAAACATCACGATTATCAGTAAAAAAATCCTAGCATCAATACGAAAACACAAGAAAGCTGAGAGACTGAAAGTACTAAAAGAACACATAGAGAAAACAGGCGGAATTAAAAAAGGTCTAAAACAACTGAAAGAATACACACAATGGATACCTAACATGAAAATAAAAAATATGAAGAGTAATGAGAAATCGACGACAAAAAGATCATCAATAGCTAGAGAAGCGACAGAATTCTACAAGAAACTTTACACGGAGAGAGACAAAACTACATTCACAGAAACTGATAATTATACTCGTGAAGAAGAAATATCTTGCATATTAGAAAGTGAAGTCATAAAAGCTATAAAAACACAAAAAAGTGGAAAAGCATCCGGTGAAGATAAAATTTCAAATGAGCTACTGAAAGACACCTTGTCCGTAATATCCAAACCTGTGACGCATTTATTCAACGAAATATTGGATACTGAACAGATACCAACTCAATGGACGAAGTCCACTATTGTCCTATTACATAAAAAGGGAGATAAGAACGAAATAAACAACTATAGGCCAATCTGTCTAATGTCAAATTTATACAAAGTGTTTTCAAAAATAATACTTGATAGAATATCGAAACACCTAGAAGAACACCAACCAAGAGAACAAGCTGGGTTTCGCACCGATTATTCTACCATCGATCATATCCATGTGGTAAAACAAATCATCGAAAAACTTAATGAATATGGTCAGCATTACTACATGGCATTTGTCGACTACAACAAGGCTTTCGACTCTCTGAGTCATAACTATATCTGGAAGACGCTAGAAAACCAGGGCGTAGAAAGCAAATATATAAAAATCATAAAAGAAATATATAAAAACTCCACAGCAACGGTCCAACTTGAACAGCGAGGAGAGGAATTTAGTATTCAAAGGGGTGTTAGGCAAGGTGATCCACTTTCCCCAAAAATTTTCACAGCCGTGTTAGAAAATATATTCAGAAATATAGATTGGGAAGACTTCGGAATAAATGTAAATGGAACAAACCTAAATCACCTAAGATTCGCTGATGATATCGTGATATTCGCAGAGAGACCAGACATGCTACAAACTATGTTACAGCAATTAGACAATGAAAGCAGGAAAGTAGGTTTGACAATGAACCCAACGAAGACTAAGGTGATGACAAATACAACAAAGGAGAACATAGAAATCGGACAGGAAAGCATCGAATATGTTGAAGAATACGTATACTTAGGACAACTAATATCAATAAAAGACCAATATTCAAAAGAAATCGACAGAAGAGTAAACAATACTTGGAAGCGGTACTGGTCGCTAAAAGAAATAGTGAAAAATGATAGAATACCAATGTCGGTAAAAAGCAAAGTATACAACACGTGCATTCTCCCATGTCTCACTTATGGGTGCCAAACTTGGCCTGCTACGAGCAAAAACAGCCAAAAACTCGCAGTTTGCCAACGCAACATGGAGCGGAGTATGCTAAACATAAGGCTTTATGACAGGTGGACGAATACAAAAATAAGGAAAAAGACAAAAGTTAGCGATGTTATACAAAAAGTAAAAAAACTCAAATGGAACTGGACTGGTCATGTTATGAGAACAAGCAGAGAAAAGTGGACGAAAGACGTAATGGAATGGTATCCCAGAAATGGAAAAAGACAAAAAGGACGTCAAATTAAGAGATGGGAAGATGACCTACCAAAAGGATGGAGAAGAATAGCTCACGACAGAGACGAGTGGAAAAAACTAGGGGAGGCCTATGTCAGAGAGACAACCTGACCAACAAACTGGCTGCTTAAATGACATTTACTACGTATATTTATGTGTATGTATATGTATATGTATGTGTATATGTGTATATATGTGTATGTATGTGTGTATATATATGTGTATGTATATGTATGTATGTGTATGTATTTACTTATGTTAAAAATTGTTAAAATGGTCAGTGAATAAAGGCTTTATTTATTTATTTATTTATTATTTAACATTATAGGAAGTAAATAATAACAATACTCTTGACTAAGTGACGTCTGACTTATTGACGCCTGACTTAGTGAAGCCTGCAATATCGGATAATGGCAATTTGGCGGTAGAGTACCTACAGTTGAAAAAAATTCTGATGGAAAAAAGTTTCATAATGCATTGCATTGACCAACTTACTGATCAGTTGTGGCGGTAAACCGCTTCACGTGGAATTATATTTATTTATTTTAAGATAAATATTTTATTTTGTACTTATTTATAAATAAATATTAATATATCTCTAACCTAATACGAACAATTTGATAGTCGTATCAATATTAATCCAAAATGATTGTCATGTAATATCTTATGTTATTTATTAGCTGAGGGATGATTACGGTTATTGTTGTCCGTGCTTGTTCAAATACTGCACCTCGATTCAAAATCTTCAATCAGTAATGAATATTTGTATCTAAATATATTTAATCTGATCATTAATTTCCATCAAAATAATAGTATAACAGTTCGTTCAGAAGATTACAGTTTTTTCTATAAAAAATATAAATGAAATCTTATCTAATCTAATACACAAATGACAGAAGAAACTTTTAGAGAATAACAGGTTATTATTATATAAAGATATGATAACCACTAAAAGCTTATGTGATAAAATGTAAAATTAAGGTGATTTGGAGATAAAGTAGACAGAACTGTGTGCATACAATACATTATCAAGACAATTAAACTTATTATTATTGTACGAAACTTTTAATAAAAAAATCTCATAATGGCAAGAAATGCAATTTTAAACCACGTGTGTGCGGAACATTGTGCTACTGATCCATAAAAATACAAAGAAAGATTAAAAATCATTACGCCTTCTAACGAAAGGTCTGGCGGCTGCGGTGGACGGGACGGTACAAATTGCTTCATAATACGAATTGGCCAATAAATCTGCTAATGGGTGGCAGCCCAAGTTATGACGCGGGGCTTTTTAACTTTCTTTGTGGGGACCTCGGAAACAGGAATAACGATGGCGCAACAAAACCAAACTTATAATATTTTTTATTGTATTTTCTTTAATTGACATTCAGGTCTCTTCTGACAATTTTAGTCAATTTTGATATATAAAAAATGCGTGTTTTTGTATGGTTCTCCCAAAAGAGAGATTTAACACTAACAACAAACAAAAAATTATCGGTCAACAATGAAATTCAAATTTCAGTGTTTTCTTATGTATGTTTTTAGAATGAAGTAAGGCTACCGGTAGATATTGCCACACAAGTGCCCTAATAGTCATGTCAAATTAGGCGAAAAAAAGGCCAAAGTCAGGAATAATTACGGAAAGTTGAATTTGGCATGGACCTATATATAATTTTTCTAAATAAAATAAAAATGTTAGAAGTCCCCATCGATCCGAGATGTGCTAGACTTGCGACAAAGGTCACAAAATATGTTTTTTTTTTTTGTAAATATTGGATGGTTAATGTTTATTTCTCGACCGGAGATAGGGTTCGGGAGCAAATTAAAATGTGCAAGTAAATGATATAAATGACGAACAAAGAAATATATGTTTTGACGTGGCACAGACCTGCTTGAAGTTACGGCAGAGGTCCGACTGGTGTGGTGTCGCAGTCTCCCTAGTTCGACCCCTTTGTTTATATCGCGGAGATTTTAATTTTGTTAATATAAACAAAACTCTGGATCGAGCGATAGGTACATGGCAAAGGGTTGGACAGTTACCGCTACAAGTACCTATATTATATTTTACGGTTAAATTGTTTATATAAAATTGTAGTTGATATGATTAACCGTTTTGATTAATAACAAATATTTTGCACTCTTAATATGAGATGTCTAGAGCACTACTCAATACGATGTATATTGGTCTCTTGAGATTTTATTTAGAACAATTATATCAAGGTCAACGCCAAAATTCATCTTTTCGGAAACTTTTCCTAGGTCGGATGTCTAATTTGACTGGAATAGTAGTACAAAGACATTTGAGATATAATAAATATAACGTTACGCCGAATACATAATATGTTGCTGGCGGAGAGATGTCAGACCACGTGTATATCCATGACTAGACCAGAAAAGGGTTTACATAATAATATATATAAAGCGAATTAAAAGTTACGATATATGGACATAGCATAGAACGCACCGGGCCAAGCAGTATCAAATTACCATTGTGTGAGCTCAAAAAGCTCATTTCAAAAATATAATATTTTTATTATTTATTTTCATTTATTAAGAATCCAAATTTACATTTTTTCAGATTAAATACTTTTTTTTGGAGTTGCCACTAGATCAACCCTTGGGTACGTTCATGAGTGTAGGTGAAGTTTTATTGCTGTGTAACAATTATTCAAAATTATATGTCAAACATAAAATGCATAATAGCAAAAAATACATGAAATAAATTATTAAATATAATAAAACAGAAGAGAAAAAAAAAGGTACTTGATATTTATTTTTGTACATTTCATCCAAACAAAATAATATACTCGGTGCAAAAAACAATCTCTAGACGGTCTTTTTATTAAAAAATAAATAATAACAATAAAAATTTTAGCTTATATGTATGAATACAGTATTTTTTATGTTTACAGAGCTAATATTGCGGTGAGGCGTAATTACTAATTTCAAAAAATTTTTGTAAAAACAAAAAAAAATTGCAAAAACAATATTGATTTAATTTTAAATGTAAGTTATTTTAAATGTGGCGACACCACCCGACAATCGATTCCTTAACATGTTTCATTTATAGAACGGTTATAGTGCACTCGTCCTGACGAACATACAGAGGTATAGAAACCGATCGACAAATTAATTCATTAAAAAAAATGAAATATATTTGCAAACTTAGAGTACGAGTACAGTACCTGTTATAGGTAATTAGATATGTTGTTTCACCACAATAAATGTTCCGATACACATCTTTCGCTACCTATACATCCTTCTTTATGTGCATTAGGTTAAAATTTCCTAACCATGCCCTGAACTAAAATTTTACCAAGATAACATTATTGTAAGGTTAAAGGACCAGTAAAAAAGCGTTATATTTTCAATAATAATTGTAAATATTTTTATAAAATTAAATTTTTAATTGCCTTTGATTTGATTGCATATGACGGATTTATTTTTAAATTCATCTAGTCATTAATTTACGTAACAAACGTGAAAATCTGGGAACATTTAATGGACAAAAGGTATCCCCTTTCCGATCACGAAGCTAATGAAGCCTTCATTTTTTTAAAATTCAGATCCTGCTTCAAATACAATCAGCGGCCACATTCTCATTTATTTGTTAAATAAGACTTAAGTAAATCGTGTCTCAGTTTGCTGTCGTAAATAATTCATCCAAAATTAAATGATTCGTCAAGATTCCGTTCAGTTCCACGTTATCGCTTTCAAAGGACACGCCAAAATATTTACTGTCTTATCCTTAACATTGAACTTCAATTCTTGTTACAGCATTTGCAAGTTTGTTTGCCCAAAAAAAACTTCGATTGTCAGTATGGAAATTATCCTTGGAACCGGTCACGAGGTAGGTACGTGGATACTTGTGTATTGTTTTTTGTTAGTTATCAATAGTGAACGTAATATGGTTCTGAGTGTTTCGTTTGATTAAAGTGAAAAAAGATATCTTAGACGGCGAAGTGTTTGTAAATATTTTTGTACCTCGGGGAGAATTGTGGCAGTAAAAAATATATTAATAACTTGCATGACAGAGGATTTATCGTTTGATGTTATTTACACATGGGCACGCTTTAGACCAACATAAACTAACATTGATTTTTTATCCGAAGTCAAGCAATACGATGCTTGACTAACAATATTATTTTGTAATAGCCGACATGTGTTGATACATGTATTAGGTGATAGAGTGGTTTGCGTCTTGCTAATATCATACAATTTAAACTAGGACTATCAGAAAGCAACAATCCATTGTTTTAACTAGGTAGTGTCAGTAATTCCATAAAATCTATATTTATATATCATAGCAATTTTTTAACTGGACAACCGGGGATTTGAAGCAGTGCCTCCAATTAGCGTTTTTGGCGCACTATTTCGTTTTCTTTTCTATGAATAAATTCATAGAAGTATAAATATCTAGTATCTGAAACTTTTTAATTTTTTTCAAAAAATGTAGATGTTTTCACTCGTTTTAATTGTTTCATAGACATCCTTCAATAACCATATGAAAACTTAAATAAAATTTCTCGAAAATAATAATAATAAACTTTACAAAATCACACGATGTTGCTTAGCACGTTTCTAAGTTTTGAACTATTTGAATACTATCTCATTATTTCAAAAAATATATGTGACTCTAATTTAACTACGGTATTCAAAAAAACACAATCAAATTTAAAATTAATTTTATATCTTTTTCTATTTCTATTAAATTCCTTACTTTTTAAAACCACGACTGCTGTTAGAAAAATTTATATTTATTGTTCAGTTCATTATTTCAAAAAATATATGTGACTCTTATTTAACTACGGTATTCAAAAAAATCTCAATCAAATTTAAATTTAATTTTATATCTTTTTCTATTTCTATTAAATTCCTTACTTTTTAAAACCGCGGCTGCTGTTTTAAAAATTTCTATTTACTGTTCAGTTGATTTTGTAAAAAGCGCGTTAAAATAATATGCAGTAATCGCTGTTTATGTTTGAAACTCACGATTGTAAGCAGATATCCTGGATGCTTCGAGATCCATTAAAGAGTCAACGTCGTGGTACCATCTTGTTCGGCCTTTGTGGGGACCATTATGGAAGAACGTTAACAGATTTTCTTGTGTCTCCCAAACCAATGGAGACGTTTATAGGAATCGTTGGGAATGGACAATTCTCGCTTGAACAAACATAGAAAAACATTTCTGCGATAATGCGTATACGAGTATTGTTCGAAACCATTGAGTGTGAAGATACATTTATTTGAGTCAAATAATTATAAAACACCAAATGATTTTCAGGGTAAATAATTGATTTAAGAATTTCTGTAAATATTTTATTATATTGTCATAATTTTAAAACTTTAATCAATCTTATTATACATATAAAAGAGTATATTTTATTTAAACTTTATTAATATGCATACATAAGTACATTAAAACTAATAAATATAATTTGTTTAACTCGAAAATAAAACAACAATGATTAGTTTTTGTGTTTTTGTTATAGCGTTCTGAAGTTTCTTAAGTCCATATATTATTACAAGTAGGTATTACATGTTATACTATTACAAGTACGTATTACAAGTAAAAATGTACATAAGTCATTCTAATTATAATAATTTCATTGTCTGTCTGTCCGAGTAACTTCGTGTAACGTCCGAAATTAATTTTATAATTTCATTTTATAATTGATTCCTTTTTATAATATATATTTTTTTTAATTTTTCGATTTTTTTTCTCCGAAATTTCTTATTTCCATTTTTTTTTAAATAAACAAATACTTATTTCTTAGAAACCGACATGCAAAAGTAACGTCATGGTACCGTCATTTTTGACGGGTTACAGCTAGTAATTTAAATAATTACCTACCTAGGCGTAGTGTTCCTACGCAATATTATGGTGTTCCAATTTTCAAATAAATATGTTTTCCGGGTAGACGGGTTTGCTAACTATTTTTAAAAATGTATCTTCAGAACGAAAATGTCACATGCCTAACCATATTTCAAAGTAGTGATGGTATTTAATCTGTTCATAATAACCGCTATTTGAAATTTATATCTGATTATATCGATGAATATAAGTGAGATATAACTGTTGTATAATACCGGCGTGATGGTTATTTGGTATAACACGTTATAAAATAACCATTAAATTTTTTATTGTTTTGTTAAATAAAGATTTATTTTTATTGCATCGATGATTTGAAACATTTCTCGCAATTCAACGGGCTATCATCGGTACTAGACAGCAGTTCTATTTCCGTTACCTATCATCGATACAATTGGATATAAATGTCAAATAACAGCAACATATGTAACCGGTAAAATAACGGCTTGACCATCACTATTTCAAAGGAAATCGTTATTAATTTTCTTACGCGTTACATACAGAAAGACGGTGAAATTTAAATATACAAAGAATAGTCTGAAAATAGGTGGTTTTTCATAGAATTTTAACTATTTCGTTTCTTTCTTTAATACGCTGGTACATATTAATTTGCGTGTGCAAATACAATAGACAATATTCAAACGACTCAACGGTGATTGTTTATCAATTTTAACTGTCACCCTTGTCACGTGGACGTCAATAGGTGGCATATAAAAATACATGCAGAATGAATTTCAAAACCATTGTTTTCTGATTGAAAATTTTAACCAAATGCTGTTAATTTGTTTTCATGTGAATTCGCCTCTTACGAGAAGTGATTATGGTGGCATATAATATGATACATAATACTGTAATGTGTACAAAGCTCCACCGGTCTCTGTGTTCACGCGTGTTTGGTAAACAGAGCGTGTAAACATTTGTAAAGCAACATTGAACAGCCTTGAAAAACTACAATAAGGTTTCTCTGTACGTAAATAGCTTGGAAAATATGCAAGAATGTGAAATTTCTTACAATGGAGAGTGATCAATTAGTCGATGCTTCGATGCACAGATGACATTAAACCCAGTAGAGTACAACCAAGTCGATATTACTCCTCTTTTTTGGTCTTAATCTATTTCTCATTTCATCCAAACATGTGAAAACCATGAAGTCTTTGCGTCTGAAAAATATCTTCAAATATTAATTTTAAAAAATTTCGTCTAATCAGATAAAATATCGTTCTCCGTTTTATTTATACATATATAATTAATTTAATCAACATCAGTACTGGTAGAAATGTCAGCATGCCCCAGTACAAAAGCAAACTATTGTTGAATTTAAATAATAATACTGTATATAATATTTATGTCAGATTAGAGTGTTTGATCAACGTCTATATCGTATTTTTTCATTTTTTTGAGTATTTTCTGTGACTACAATCGTTATGTTGTTTATGTTGTTAAATTGAAATCAATTTTTGATGAACCTTATGGAATAAGAATTCATTTGCGTTCTTGAAAAAATTTAACATACTCAAAATATTCTGAATATATAAAAAACTGGTCCAAAAAGGAGTAAAAGATTGATATGATTTTCAAGCGTATTCTATTGCAATGTTAATAATTTGGAAGAATGTCATATACACAGATAAAGGATATTGCTTTAAAAAATCCAATCAAAAAATATAGATATCTTATTAACAATAGCGACATCTGTACTGGTTTATAGAAATGACAAAGTTTTCGACTGCAGGTGGCGGTAGTAAAAATACAGCTCACATATGAAACAAGGTGTGCAAGATAAACATATACACAACTTCCAAAAATTTGATAGATGTGGTAGTCAATCATGCGTGGAATAGCTGAACGTTACGTTACAAAGTGATCACTTAAGCCAATAGTCTATAATAATTACTACAATAGTCGATAATAATTACTATAATACGATAGGTCGTAAGCCCTATGAACACACATGAAAGACTTTCATACCTACTTTCCCATATAAAAACAGGTTCGTCTCTATGAGGCATCTATATTATATATCTTGAATATTGTTTAATGCATAAAAATATTTTTCATGTACATTTACTTTCATTAAGTAGATACGAATGCCAATTGCATCGGTAGGTATGGTAGTTGGTTAGACCCAGTGCTAGAAAACTGATCTTTACCGAGAGAGTTTTTATTTTTCATTGCGGGCATGATTTTCTAATTTTTTTTTGTAACTATTTTAGTTTTCTAAAAACATTCACTTAGTCTAGAATGCATATTACAGATTATAACTTTATTATCATAAATTCGCCATGGTAGTACTTTCTGCGACGCTTAATAATGGGGACGATCAATTTGAAACAGAATATATGGTAATGGGACCGTCTCGAATACAAAAAAAAAAGAAACACAAATGAATGCATAAATTAAACCAATTTATTTTATATCTATCAAAATTTCTAATATGTTACTGAATTGAAACGCGAATATTTTAAAATTGTTCATTTTTTGTTATTCTAACGCTCAACTTAGTAACTAAATGCGTGGTCAAGCTCTTAACCCAACTTAAATAAAATAAAATATGTTTACATTTTCGTAATCGGTATTATTGTTTCTACAATTTATATATTAATAAGATATATGATGGTTAGCACAAAACTGTACAGAGTTTTTTTTATAAAATATGTTTTGTTATGTTGAAAATATTGGAAAAAATGTGTTTATTATTTAATTATTTTTTTTACTAAAATCCATTACATTGATAATCATGAAAACAAAGATCTTTTGTAATTTGATCTAAACAATTATTATACAGATACTTAAATAAATATTGAGTTATTTTCTATGCGCATATACCTATGTGTTTGTGTTTATTATCACGATTTTCTTTTTCAAATTTAAATATTATTTTAACAATATTATACTCTTAATTGATTGAGGATAATTAAAATCACAATTTTTTCTTTGAAGTTATATTCGTAAAAATAAACTTTTTCTTCTCTAAACATGAGAAAGAAGAGATTAACACATAAAAAAAAATAGTGTAAAAAAACAAAAGTTAATTTAGTCACAATATAACTGCATATTTATATTCTAACAAAATTGACTGATTTCAGTAAATGCGTATTGTATTTAAACTTTTAAAAAATATTTTCAGTATTTCTTTAAGAGATATAAAAATGGAAAAGGAGAAAAAAAATTTTTTTGGCTTCATATCTCTTTTGAATAGCAATTTTTTCAGAAAATAAATGTTTATACTCAAAGTTTACTTGAAATTTATTCACTAAATGTATTATTAAATATTAAAATACATCATGTGCCCACGGACTGCATGCAATTATGCGCTTCTAGATACTGACTTGACATTGAAAGTGAAATGCAATTAGCATATCCAGTCGACACCGCGGTAACGTAAACACATTTAATGTGTTTTATCCAATCCCAGTTTATTTCAGTCGATTTCATCGTTTAGTGTAGTTCCGTGGGCCGCCGGTGGGTGTCGCCGGCGTCGGGTGCATCATCATATCCTCGCATCTCAGTCAATAAATTTAGTATTATCAGTGAACAAGGATTTCTGACACTTTCTGTACAATTTCAGTACTTACCACTGAGTAAATTTCTCGCTACAAATTTTTCATTCCGTTCAGAAAATCATATCTAGATGTGTCTCTGTAGATTATAAAGAAAATGCTGTTTCCAATACAAGTGTGTACAATAGAAGAAACGGTCAACTTGTGGCTACATATTACACTCATTTAAATTAAAAGTACCTTCTAAAGTACAAACTAAGCATTTCTGGTAGTAAATATTTAAAAAAATAACGTATTATATTTATTTTGCTACACGTAAATCGTATTTCTTATATCACTGCTATGTATTTTTTGTTTATATTATTGCATTTCACTTCTGTTCGGTAAACATTCATGTATGTCAATGTATTATCATCTAATAAATTATGATTTCCTCAGCCCTGTACCTACCACAGGGACAGTGAAGAGATTTTGTGTGGTCGCCTCGCCGCGCCGCTTGCTCCTACCTGAGTATCAGCGGCGTAGCGACGACGACCGCTTTAGCATTAAAATAATACCAAACTGGATGTCGAAAATTCAGGGCCGATATGTGAGCTATGGCTCATAAAAAAGCCCTGGATGTGCGGTGGGTCCCTCTTCTCTATACGAATAAAATGTAGCGTTCAAACATAAATAACAAAAAATTCAGGCGATTAATTACCCTTATCTTACGGGTTAATTAATCAGATTAATTTCTCAAATCAATTATTGTTTTGTTACATGATTAACCCGTGCCAAGCGTAGTTTCAAAATTTAAACAAATTTTACATAAAAGCTTGTTTTAATACTAAAAATCCTTATTAAGAACAATAATACCGACTCAACACATTAACTGACTGCGGAAATATACATCAACTGAAGTTAAAATCATTAAACACTTGCGTCTTATTCAATAAGAAATCGAGATGTCGGTAGACGGGAAGAAATGATGATGAATTTTATAATTAAATTAATACAGTGCGCTGTTCAGCTTTCCTTTGCATAAATGTTGACTACTCTGATGTAAGCATAAAGCAAATTTTTAAGCATCTGATTTTAAATATATAGGAATTTGCTATTTCTGTACTAAGCTATCCGGATAAATCTGGTTATGTTATTGATTCCATTTTAATTCAGCCACATAAAAGCGGCATCATTTTTCTAAGAATTTTAATATACTAAATTTTTGCATACACAATATTTATTATAATATTTTTTGATGACATAATAAATAACAACATTAGGTATGCGTTTCAGGATAGATACTTTTACTTTTAATAAAAAATTACTATATTAAAATAAAATAAAATATTACTTAAATGCACACGTAGACAATATAAAACTAAAATCAAACAATATGATTTCCACATAAACACTATTATAAAAAATCATATTTTTGTTTTAAATTTATATTGTAAAGTTGTATTGAACGTTTCCATTAAGTTATCAATTACCTGATATTAGATATATTTATTTAAATACGCTAATTCGTATTACAAATTAAAAAAAAAATATACCTACTGAAAATAAAAAATTAAAATATTGAACCCATCATCCGTGGGGTTAAAATATAATATTCATATATTTTATTTGATATCACGATTTATAATTTGATATGAATTCTGTCTACTACCACGATACCTTAAAAAATCTGCCAAAATATGATTGGCAGCAAAAAAAATCAACGGTCAACGATTTGGCAAATAAATCGCAATTGTTAGTCGGGCGTCATATTAGCGTAATTTGTCTGACGTCAAATTAGTTTAAGTTTCGGTTGTGTTTTATTTTAAATATGATTGTCATGTTAAATGCACCAGAAACAAGTCACGAACCGTACCAGGTGGTCCGAAACAATTTAACACCCGTAGAGCTTCTTGCTTTTGGTGCTCATTAGACACAGAGTTACAGATGAGATAGCAGGTGAGATAAAATGTCAAAACTTCTTGTCCATCAAAATCAATTTTCAAACATTTCACTCTTATTATGCCATCGATGTCTTGGCAAATTTGAACTGAGATAATTAATTTAAATTATTTTCATCGAACTGTAGATTACTAAGCTTTAATCACAATTAGGATTACAATGAAATACTAATACGCCAATTTATATTTTCAGGTGTTTACACAGAAAACGGTGCGACAAAAAACTACACTGAGCTAGTAATACTTTTGTTTCAGCTATTTAAGAAATCTGGGAAATAGTGAAGCGCATTAGTAGATTTAATCTCCAATATTAATAATTTAGTTGTCCGTCTGTAACTTTCTAGAATTCTGAAGAGCTGATCTCATTCCGTTTTCAAAATTAGTATGATTTCAAAATTGTTATTAAATAAAATAAACACGTTGAATTTATGCTTTTTTAATAAAATATAAACTCTAAATATACATTTTATAATATTTCGTTTTTTTTTTTTAATATTTCAGTTTAATAAAAATTGATAATAATAATAAGTGCGTCCATTACTATATCGCAAAATATGTCATTGGTATTAATGATTAATTAAAATATATAATTCTCCATGTAACAATGTCCATCGCTAATAACAATAACGCTACCAGATGGCGCAAATTATAATCAGGTATAATATATAATAATATAAATAAAATAATCAATATTTTTTCAAAATGTCAATCTACAATGTTGCTCAATCAACTGAAAAAAAAATTAATATTAAAAAATTAAAATTAAATTTATAGTTATTTATTTAAACCAAATCCGATATCTGGTAACCTATGTTTACTGATTTTTTATACAATATTAAAAAGTTAAGCACGTTCATAACATAATATAATCGAATAAACTAAATAATTTAATATAAATCTTTCGCTGAGGATTGACAAACATGACCTTGGAATGCGCGCGCACTGAACTGGTGCGGATATTTTATATTTCATTAAACTTGTTAATTTAAATTTACCTACCTGTATATGAAAGAGGTGATGTATTGTAAAACATGCGTGCACATGATTAAACCGTGTAAAGCTGCTGTGGTGAGATGAGACAAGAGATATAAGGGTTAGGTAGGTTGTTTCTGAAATTGAACGAAAATAATAACAGGAATAATATAAATCAACAAAAAATTAGTAAATGTAATCGCGTATATTTATTATTATCTACGTTTTATTGATGCCAACAAATATTTGATGAAATTCAGCATTCAGAAACAATATTGCTGAATTTGAATACGTTCTTACAAGGAAATTCAAAGCCTTTTTCCATTTCTCGCGGTAAGTAGGTACAACAGTGGCGCCACCAATTCTACCTGTCCTCTGTACGTAATTAAAGATCGAACAGCACACCCACATAACATCACCTTTTGACTGAGTTCTCGAACAAAGAAATACATAGTTGGTGAAATTAATTTTAAATCAAACAAAATAATGTAGGTATTAGATTCACGAACAGGGGTTGACAACAACGTATGAAAATTAAACATATCGAATACCAGAAAGCAAGCCCGTGCATCTATTACACTGAAATATGACTTTTACGTAAACATATATTTTGGAAAAAAATATTTATCTGACAGAATATTATGATATATTAAAATGTGAATAGTATTGTCGCGAGATGGTCGGAGCGGAAGAAATTGCACATAATCTTTGATTTTTCAGCACGACAACTTTTACAGTGAAATGTAAATTGCTAGAAGGGTGATGGTCCACTGGATTCTAGAAGCATCGCGAAGTGATATTGACTATAAAAGGATAATGACCAGGCCTTTGCGTACAGTATTTGCGTTGTTGTGAAAGAATGCGAATCATAGATGCTAGCGCAAAACCATAAACAAGTAATTTTTTTTTTTTTTTTAAATAGAGATGCGAACACGGAATACGTGTCACATCAATATTCTTACTATTTTCAAACTAAGCTAAAATGCTTGTGCTATGAAAATAGGACTAACTTGCTAGTCTGGAGTGAGGTTCGAACCCGCGACCTTAGGATCACGAGGCGAGTGTCCTAACCACAAGACCAACAAGCTACTATTTATAAGAGTAAAGCGAAAAGTGAATACCTGCCGGCAAGCGAGAAGTTTGCAAATGTTCCATATACGAGGGATTTATTTGGGATGGGAAAATGTCCATATACGAGGATATAGGGATAATAAAACTTTAATTAATTCAAGTGTTTCATTTGCCTTCCACAGCTACGATCGCGTGACAATATGATTATAATCGTGATAGGAATATTACGAGACATATGTTTTAAATAGATATTTTTTTCAAAATATATGGTTACGTAAAACTCATGGTTCAATGTTACCGCTGCACGCTCCTACAAGATGAGAACACAGAACGAGCTTTAATTAAAACGCTGTCTCTTGTATTTTGTAAGCAGGACAGAATGCCGTTCGTCGTAAGTTATACAGGTCGATTTTTTTTTATTTAACTTAATTAACATAATTTATATTTTGATATAGTATTATTTTTTCTTTAAAGACTTTTAAATAATGTAATCTTAACATTTAACATGTTTTGTAAAGTATTCTTGCGTACAAACTGGGCATACAATTTTCCAACATGTCAATAAAAATGTAAACATTTATAGATTATCATAGGGTAGTTATCAAAAAAATAATTACCTATAAAACTTTATTTTTACATTTAACATTTAGGAAATTTGCTTATCTCAAAACGGTTAATCAGCGATTTATCTATAGATCACAGGAACAGACAGTTTAGTTTTTAATGGAAAAAAATAAATGTCAAAAAATAATGTTAATACTTTTCTTTGAACTCCCCACTGAGGCGTCCCTGTTACGAGTTCAACGAAATCTGTATCGCCTTCATTATCTCAAAACTACGGCTTGTCGCTTTGCGGAGTGACGCATGACACCACCCGACTACTCGTTATAAACAATATTATCTGGTGCCATTTGCGAAATTGCCCTCGGCCGAGCGAGGTGGATGCTGCCCGGAGAGACCGAGGTATGCTGATCTGCCCGAGACAAATAAAATCTGCAGGAAGCCGGCAAGAGTGTAAATACATTATCCAAAGACATACCTGCCCACACTAAAGCTATTTCTGTTGCGCCACTGTAGGCTGTGGCGGGCTCGCTGATAAGGGCTCAAAACTAAACACCTGCCAATGTTCACATCTCGGACATGATTTTTGTAATTATTTGTATTTTTTCAGCCTCTATAATGTCCTAGTGCGCGCCAGATAAAGCGAATAATTTAAAATCGATAAATAAAACCAAATCTCGGATATTCACTGCAAATGCATATTTCGGCGTTTTTTTACGAAAATATATTATATCAGAATGTATACTCTACACTACACTGCATTTTTTTTATACAATAACTTAAATAGAACCTTTGTTTTTATATAAAAATAATAAACGGAATATTATTTACAATTAATGACGTCATTATAAAACAGAATGCCGTTGGCAGCGGTGTCATTTATTGGCCCATTTCATAATTTGGAATTTTTGTTTTTAAATAATAATTAAGATAGTTTTATTTTAGGTACTTTTAATTAGTGAATAAAGCCTCAAAATACTGGAATACATAGAATGTACTTTTTAAACTCATCCCTTTTTATGGATAAAAAGGGTTTAAAAATTCGAAAAATTTATTGCAAATTTAAAACATTATAACTTTATTAATATTGAATATTTCTTAATTTTCTAAGTACGGATTCTAGATAAGGAAGTATACCTTATGTGTGTATAAAAACATATTATGCGTACATATAAAAACGTTTTTTTTGGCCGCGGCCTGTCGATTAATATTTATTATTTCTTAATTATTGTAAATAATGTTCAGTTTATTACTTTTATATGCGAACAAAAATTGTATCTAAGTCATTGTTTTACAAAAATTGCAGTATAGGATATACATTCTCATATAAATTAATAATAAAAACCTACATTTTCGTAAAAAAAAACGCCGAAATATACATTTGCAGTGAATGTCCAGCCTTAATGAAAATGACATAACGGCTCTTACCGATCGCACGTTCATTCGATGGAGTAACTGCGAGGGCAAAGGCAAATGTTTCATTGTCAATAACTTTATATTACTTTGTAGTCTTTCTTGCAAAATACAAAGATATAAATATTCAGAAAATAAAATAAAATAAGATTTAGTATTTTTAACTGAAATATATATTTACTAAAAAATATATACACTCAGATACCTAATTAATTATTTCATAAAACGCGCAATTATTTTCTTTATTTTTCATTTCATTGTGGCTAATCATCAAAAATGCCGTCTCAATTACTTAATGCCTACCTACCTACATATTATGCGCAGTTCCTCAAATAACTTCAACCTCGACCAATACAGAGTTTTCCAGCGGCCGGCACATTCCCTTTTTTCATGTTGTTGATGACTAGGTGTCTTTACAGCCGTGATGTTTTACATTAATCTATTATGAGAAACAAGGTCTCTATACTATTTTACCCGAGGGTGATCAGGTTATAAACAAACATCGTTTCATACACTTACAAATTCATTTACGGCCATCTCAAGTTACAGCAGATATTTACGACGTGCATCATATTACGTTACGCGTATTTATATCAAGAACGACGCAAGGGAAAAATCTTCTGTCAACAATACTTTGATTAATTATAAGTCACTCTGCTTCCGAAATGGGTTATCTTGATTATTTATGAGTCATTGCTTCCTAAATGGGTTATTTTGATTATTTATGAGTCACCCTGCCTCCAAATTGGGTTATCTCTTGAAATAAGAGTTAAAAGAATTCTTGAACAGTCTTGCATTATTTCTAAAATAATTACTGAAGCGTCAAGATAACATTTCCGATACTGAGATGTAGATATAAAATCATCCCACCTTTGCCGCATGTCATTAATTATGTAATTAATAGCGTTGATACAGATACACAGGGCTTGTAGGAGTGATGTATAGGATGAAAATTCAATTTTCAACAGGGTTTGGCATATACATAGGGTTATTTGGAAATCATTAATAACCTCGCAGGACTATATTGCTGCCATGATTATGAGTCGAAAATGTTATAGCAGCCATGACCTAATATCAACAGTTTGGAAGTATGCGACATTTTGACTTTGGTTTGCTTTTTTTTTTTTGCAACATATTTTTTATAAAACGTTGAACTTTCATCATAGTCTATCAGAAATATGAAAAAAATTCAAACTTATCTCCATAACTATTTTTTGCTTTAACATTTCGACTCATAATTAAAGCAGGAATATAGTCCTGTGAGGTTATAAATATTTTTTAAATAACCCTGTATATATATAAGATTAGCTATATTGTTGGCCTTCTCCCGACTATGTGATACGATGGAGATGTAGCAGCCAGGTTTATGAAGACAGCTGAGATGGAGAACACTTATTTTGGTGGCTGTAAAGTCCAACACGAAACCCACACACTGACCGACTCTTCCCGCTGAGGCAGGATGAACTGAATACTCCTGCATGCTCCTGCTTCGTTCGCTACCGTTCTATTTATAATAAACCAGAGAAGTTTAAAAAAATTAACCACCGATTCGCTAGGGAGCGGACTGGACTCAATTCAGAAGAATTGTTAACAACCACCGTTATTACAGAAATAATTTTAGTAACCAATCATGATTTCCACAATACAATATACAAAATTAATTTTTAATTTCTATACCCAACCACATTAAAAATATTTCCTGTTTACAGGGCGTTGAGAGCGCTTATAATAATATCATATTTAAAATTTTGAATGAACAAATGCTTGGAACACATATGGTAATTTTATATTTTGTTTTGATAAAATAAATGTCCAGAAGGTATAAATGGTATGATTCTCAGAAAAGTGAAGGCATTTATAGTAATTTTTCGAATCAGTTGGTCAGAGAGCATTTAAACATTTTTAAATCAAGCTATCCGGATAATACGTAGCTTCGTGCCAGTTTTTTAATCTTTATTTATTTTGGTCGATACTTTGAAGAATTTTTCCTTTGGTCGCTCAATTTATATTTCCATTTTGTGTTTTACTAATCCTCATTTCGAACGATAAAAGAATCAATCTATTAAATTCATCGTCAAAGGTGGAGTTAAATATTTTCAATTTGCCGGTGGTTCCAGCCAGGATTCGGGAAAAGATTTGAGAGTCGCGGGGCTGGATCGAACAATAACTATTTAAACACTGTAATTTTTAATCTTGAATCTTTAGAATATGAAGCATACCTACTTGGGTGGGTATATTGACACTTGATTTTTAAAAAAATGTGAATATTCAGCAATAAATAAATGGTCAGGTAGTGGTTTTCCAAATTTAACAACCGGTTCACACAAAACAGCTACAAATCCAATAGAGTAAATGAATTTTTTTAAATATGTTAGTATTTATTTTTATAGAAGTAATCCGAGAAAATGCAAATTTGCGAAAATAAATTATTAAAAAATGTAAGTCACAAAATAGGATTATTTCTACATATTAAGTCACAGCTAATGAATTCGAATTATAAATCATTGCGTGCACGAGTGCTCCTTGCTATCTATAACCCTGGATTCTGGACAAGGATTAACGAATTCCTTCCATTCCACCTACATATTTTCCGCCCATACAACGCCCTGGAAACCAAATGACTTATGCCCACTTCCAGGGAGTCTTCTGCTTAGAATTCATCTAAAAAAGATTCGAATCAATCTTAAATTTAACGCTAAGGCCGGCATTGAACTTTAACATTGAAAAACATTCTTGAAAAAACCCGGTTCAAATATTTTATTTAACAATGCTTTATTGTTTTTCAATCTTACCTTTGATCCCTAAAGTCAGAAGACATCATTTGTCTTACAACTGACATAGATTTATAGTGTGCTTTGTCCTGTGTGATGCGCAGATATAAATGTGCAAAGAAAAAATGCACGAATGAATGCACAATACTTAGTAATAATGTAGCATTCGAGATTTTGGGCATCGATATGAACCTTTTTAACGGCCGTGTTTAGCAAACATTCTTTATATATTACAAATTTATTGTTCTGACACCTATCTGTGATTAGATTTTGTATTTTGTAGTAAAATACTTCTTCTTCTTGTTCTTCCCGTGTCCTATCCATTACTTTGCTATCTTACAGCGTCCCGGAATACCTCTACAGTAATATGGTCAAACCACTGTCTTAGATTTTTCAGCCATGATGTTGTCTTTCTTCCAGAGCTCCGACTTCCGGCAGTTTCCCTGCATTTTACCTGGATATCTCATCACATGTCCTAGATATTGAATTTTTATGATTTTGATCGTTTTAATTAGTTCTTTTTCTTTATTCATCCGAATCATAACATCTTTATTCGTAATTCTGTTAAAGAAATATCCACGTAGCGTGCGTATTTATATTAGTGCTTTTGCGTGATAGTAGATCTTGTAAAAAAATAATGGTTGATGATCGTGCAACTACATTACTGCCACTTAAAGTTAAAAAGGCAATCTGTTTAGACGTACTTATGGCAAACACTGGTAACAGTGGACAAGAAATTCGAAGATAGTTCAACTAGCTTAATTTGTTCCAATTTACGAGAATATCGTAACGGGTCGTGGCTTTGGGAGAATAATAAAAACACTGGAAATTAAGGAACGATTTATTAATTAACGATTAATTAATTATTTAATGGACAAAGTCACTTAACATGAATTAAATTAATACACCATTCTTTAAGTCAACTATTTCGCAATTCATCGTTCGTCTATGAACACTTTATTCATTACTCGCTAGAACATTCCATCCAATTTTCGCACGTGTATCGCATTTATTTATTTCGCCACTTAGGTAATAACTCGCTCGGTTGTTTCGCTCGGTATCTGTCGCTTCGAAATTACACGACTGGGTACACCGACCATCGTCCCGCGCTTACTTCGCACCGATCGAAATGTCAAAATAAACTCCATACGCGCAGCTCGCGTCAGTCTCGCTTATGTATGCAAAACGCTGGTCATCGACATATTAGGAAGGATTCGGATAGAGCGCAATTCCTTCTGATTACTAATATTGAAAAATAGTGACATTAAGCGAGGAATTATTATTACATTGGTTCACACTCGTATCTTATATCGTTACGTATCTTATATATCTATCGTACATTAAATTCATATAATCACGAAACAGTGTTCCAGTGACGTTTTAAATAAATCGAATTGCGATCACTAAATAAAAGTTTGATTGATATTAAAGTGTTTCATTTCGTCTCCCACTGCCGCGAATCAGCGACGGTATATTATTAAATAAGAATAGCAATAAAATAAATGACAGATTTCAGAAATATTTGGCTAGCAATTCGCAATTATCACACAAAAGCCTTTGAGCGCATCCGCCGTCGTTAGCATATTTAATGCCGCTTAATTTAAATTTTCAGTTATGTACTCATTATGCCGGGGAACAAACAACAATACCGGCAGTCCGCATAAACCCATCCCGCACCCTGGAGGCTCCCCGCGGGCCACTTATTAAGGCGCTCTCCTCCTTCACTAGCGGGCTGTTCTAAAAATAGTGCCGCCCGCCGCCCCCGCCCAGGAAGACGCACATTGACTTGTCACTTATTTATGTAACAGCCGCGGGCTGCGATACCTTTTTCATAAATTATCCTATTCAAACTGGGGCGACTTTTCATATATGAAATAATAGTGCCGGGTGTAGGCCCTACAGGGTGCGGCCATAATTATCATTCCGCCAGTCGTTCAGCCAAATGTTGGGATAAAGATTTAAGGGTGGAAAATTTATTGGAGAATTTATTAAGGTGTGTTTTACTTTGAACTTTTACTACGTGAATCCTTAAGGTACTCGGTAGTCATACTCTTATAAAATAAATATATATTTTTAAGGTTTTTAGCTATTTATTATTATTATACTGTCGTAGGTATCATATAATTTGGCAGAAGAATATGTTTGTATGTGTATGCATATATTTGTGTGCACTATTTTCGGCGACATGATGATTAATGGTGACAGAATAGAAAGGATGGGTAGATTTACATAACTTGGCACAGTTATCAACGAAGAAAATAATTTAAAAGTTGAATTTCAGAACCGTATCCAGAGAGGCCTGGGAGCTGTAACAGCCCACGTTATTAAGTTCCTAAAATCAAAACTCCTTTGAAGAAAAGAAATATCAATATCATGTAATAAAATTATATACCTAAGTGTTTCTTCTACACCAAAAAAATGATTTTGTATGACTTACTATACATCTAGTAAGTAGATGATTAATAATATAATAAGAGTTGAGTTAATAATGAAAGAAAATTAACTTTATTAATTCACGCCTTACAGAATTTCTGATTACAAGGCACCAAAAAACAAAAAACTTGAAACATGTCTTTGCATTAGACTATCGCAAAAGGTATAATTAAAAAATCTGGAAATATTAATTGTATAATGTCTTTGTTAAATTTCCGAAAAGCCTCACTGCTGTGCGTTCGTTGAAAAATAAAGACAATTTAAGTGTGTAATTTCAATAATTGACATTGTTAAAGAAACATCCTGTTTTCAGGAGAATATGGCCATCGGTATAGTTGTCGAGTTTTTAAACAGAGATGCCGCCACGCGCTGCGCAATTGTGTTCGGTAAGTACACCCAGAGGCCGATGTTACTTTGTTCAGCGTACGAACAAGGAAAAATGTTCAGTTGCATGCTTTATGTTTGTCGGGAAGCTTTGGCTGAAAACAATATGTACCGCCATTCAAGTCAAGAACTTCCACAGGTCCTGTGCAGCGAGGCGCCGTCCCCTGGAAATTTGCATTACATGCCATGATTATGGGGGATTATCATTCCATAAGGTCTTCGTCTTACTTACAAACTGCGCTTTTAATAAACAGATCTTGGAAAATGCTGCGATATATAATTCTTTAATATGTGTCCGTTCGGAGTTTTAAATTGACTTACTGGTCTCGAACAAACGTATACCTTATATATTCTGCTAACCAACGTTTTCTTTTTTCTGTGAATTTATTATTTATTTATATTGTATACTTTGAAGGTTTTAGGGCCGCATAAACAAAATATTAAAAAAATACAATTATATATTTATTACAATTAATAACGTTTAAATTATACCATATAAGCAGTTAATTCCGTAATGCTATGAAAATTTTATGTTATACCTAAATATGTTACGTACCGGAATAGCAATTCAAATAGCTATAACCCGTCAGATAAAACAAAATTTAAGCGTTTGAATTTTATATTACGCTCGGTTTGTTGTAAATGCTAATAAAGATTTAATTTTCACGCAAAAATAATATTTCTAAATCAATCAAAAATATAAACAATTACTTAACTTCTTTAAAAAAAGCAAAATAATTTTGTGGTGACATTATTAATAAAATTTATAAAAATAAACTTAGTTTTCACCATTTTTGTATTGAAAATATCATCATGTTTCAGAGCCCATGGCCCCTTCGTCACGATACAATTTATTGTATCCTAAAAAAATTAAATTAAAAAATCGAAGTATAATAACTTCTTCAAAAACAGCAAAATAATTTTGTGGTGACATTATTAATAATAATGCCATGTTAAGTAGGTATTTCATTATTATTCATTTTCCGTATTATAATATATTTTTTAATATTTTGATTCTCTATACTTCGATTTTTTAATTTAATTTTGTTAGTATACAATGGTATCCTGACGAAGGGGCCATGGCCTCTGAAACATGTTGATATTTTCAATACAAAAGTGGTGAAAACTAAGTTTATTTTTATTAATTTTATTAATTATTTTTTACATTAACACACATTGCAATACCAATGTACCCACTGTTTCTGTTAATCCAAATCCAAATTACTTATGATCTCATATTTCTGAAATTTTACTTGCATTGGTTTGTCACAAATCGCAAATTAAAATATAATTTTAAGAACAGCGCCATCTGGTATTTTGGTCGCGATTTAAGGTTCTGAAAACAGCGCCATCTAGCGTTAGCGACGGATATTGTTACATTGAGAATTATGAATTTAATACTTAACCTTTCCCATGCTAAAATTAAAACGCGCATTCCGGTGCTGTAAACTGTGTTGTGTCCGGTAAATACTTAATTATTTTATTGAATACATAAATACATTACGGAGAACCACCTAAAATATAAACTCAGTATTTGTGACGTAAAGATGCAAAACCGCCACTATCCATATGGGCTCCCTATGGATAGTGGTTGTTTTAAGATAATGATAATGTAGACGTAAATAACTGTGATTCGAAATTATTTTTTTTAAAATATAATATATTTATAATTTTTTACATATGGTGTCACAAAACACATATACTTTCATTATTGATTTACGTTACATTGATACAAAACATGCGCTTTAAGTTTATTGATTGGTCAACAATTCTCAAACGGACGGGGTTATAACAATATGCTGGGAGCCTAAGTAGAAATTTGATGATTTTGAACAAGGAGGTGATTAATTATTTTAATATTTTTATTTGCACTTACTGAAGTATACAGGGTGTAACAGAGCTATTCCACAATACTTTGCAGGCAAATTCCTAACCTGATTTTGTCGAAAATGTTCAAGCAAGCATGATTTAATATTAATAGTTAAAGGATATGCGACATCAAAGTTTGCATTTTTTTTCTCAATATCTCTGACTTCTTTTTGCAAAACATTGCACTATCATTACAGTAACCTATATCTAATATGAAAAATGCATTCCCTTTAATACAAGTCAATTAAAATGATAAAAACCATCCAATTCCATTTTCCAATTGGAATTTTTTCAGGATTTATATTTTCGATATACGATATAAACGAATGAATTTTTCGTAATCGATATGATAAGTATCTGTAATGATACTTCAACGTTTTATAAAGAACTAGCTGTGCCTGCGCGGCTTCGCACGCGTATATTTTTAATACACATTTTGGATCGTCATAGAACTTTCGCGAACCTTCTAGAACATTCTCCTTCCAAAACTTTCAAGAAATTTACTGAATGTACAGGAACCTTCTAGACACACCGACACATTCCGCCACTCAGTTTATAGAACTTTATAGAACATTCGGGAATTTTCTAGAACCTTCTCCTTCCAGAACTTTCTAGAGCAGGTTTTTCCGGAATCTTCTAGACTCACCGACACAGTCGGCGCGCCTATTTTGAAACAATATGGAGCATTTGCGGCCTTCCCATAACAAAACAATGTGCTAGAAAGCACATTTTCGTCACCCATTCCCACACGCTCAGCCACCCCCACCAAACTCGCATATTCTCGATGTGACACCAAGGGCTATCCACTACCATAACCAGCGGTAGGTGGTTGTGGCTGGTTGTGGAGAAAACTTGGCGGATAGGGATACACGGGTTTCTTTTTATATATATATATATTGATAAGTCAGAAATATTGAAAAACAAATGCAAACTTTGATAATGCATAACTCCACACTATAGCTCATGGTTGCTTGAACATTTTCAATTCATAATCAAGGCATGAATCCACCTGTAAAGTATTGTGGACTATTTCTGTTGCACCCTCTATATTAAAGTATTATTTTGTTATTAAGTTAAATATTAAACTATTTTATAAGAATAATAGTTTGATAATGTGTATTTTGATGAGTGTCATTGAATAAAATAAAATAAATTAATCACCTTCTTGAGAAAATTGTCCAATTTATGGTGTAACACCTTAAGCATACACCACTATTCCTTGTATTTTGTATATTTAATAATTTTATATTATAAAATTAATTATAAGAATAATAAACAAATAAAAAAATTATATTACAAAACAACGTGTTTTTTATACACGATTTTTTACATATGAGTACGGTTTATGATTTATGATTTTGTTTTCTATTAAAAAATATATTG
>JADDOH010023857.1:0-26680 GCA_016648135.1 Agrypnia vestita | reverse complement strand
TAAGCAAATGTCTTTGTAAATTAGATTTCTGATTACACAAATAATTGCACTGCAAACATGAAAATAGTTTTTCCCCAGTGTGCGTAAGCGAATGTATTAGTAAATTTTCTTTCCGATAACACGAATAAGTGCATTGTGAACATGAAAACAGTTTTTCCCCAGTGTGCCTAGGCTAATGTCTTTGTAAATAAGCTTTCTGATTACACGAATAATTGCACTGTGAACATGAAAATAGTTTTTCCCCAGTGTGCGTAAGCGAATGTATTAATAAAGTTGACTTCTGATTACACGAAAAAGTGCACTGTGAACATGAAAATAGTTTTTCCCCAGTGTGCTTTAGCAAATGTCTTTGTAAATTTGATTTCAGATTACACGAATAATTGCAATGTGAACAAGAAAATAGTTTTTCCCCAGTGTGCGTAAGTAAATGTATTTTTAAGGTTGATTTCCAATTGGTTGCATAATTGCACTGTGAACATGAAAATAGTTTTTCGCTTGTGTGCGTGAGCAAATGTTTTTGTAAATATTCATTTTGATTACACGAATAATTGCACTGTGAACATGAAAATAGTTTTTCCCCAGTGTGCTTTAGCAAATGTCTTTGTAAATTTGATTTCAGATTACACGAAAAAGTGCACTGTGAACATGAAAATAGTTTTTCCCCAGTGTGCTTTAGCAAATGTCTTTGTAAATTTGATTTCAGATTACACGAAAAAGTGCACTGTGAACATGAAAATAGTTTTTCCCCAGTGTGCTTTAGCAAATGTCTTTGTAAATTTGATTTCAGTTTACACGAATAATTGCAATGTGAACAAGAAAATAGTTTTTCCCCAGTGTGCGTAAGTAAATGTGTTTTTAAGGTTGATTTCCAATTGGTTGCAAAATTGCACTGTGAACATGAAAATAGTTTTTCGCTTGTGTGCGTGAGCAAATGTTTTTGTAAATATTCATTCCGATTACACGAATAATTGCACTGCGAACATGAAAATAGTTTTTCCCCAGTGTGCGTAAGCAAATGTCTTTTTAAACTTGATTTCTGAATACACGAAAAACTGCACTGTGAACATGAAAATAGTTTTTCTCCAGTGTGCTTAAGCAAATGTCTTTTTAAACTTGATTTCTGAATACACGAAAAACTGCACTGTGAACATGAAAATAGTTTTTCTCCAGTGTGCTTAAGCAAATGTCTTTTTATACGTGATTTCTGATTACACGAAAAACTGCACTGTGAACATGAAAATAGTTTTTCCCCAGTGTGCCTAAGTAAATGTCTTTGTAAATGTGCTTTCCGATTACACGAATACTTGCACTGTGAACATGAAAATAGTTTTTCGTTAGTGTGCGTAAGCAAATGTCTTTGTAAATGTTCTTTGCGCTTACACGAATAATTGCACTGCGAACATGAAAATAGTTTTTCCCCAGTGTGCGTAAGCAAATGTCTTTTTAAACTTGATTTCTGAATACACGAAAAACTGCACTGCGACATTGAAAATAGTTTTTCCCCAGTGTGCGTAAGCAAATGTCCTTTTAAACTTGATTTATGAATACACGAAAAACTGCACTGTGAACATGAAAATAGTTTTTCTCCAGTGTGCTTAAGCAAATGTCTTTTTATACTTGATTTCTGATTACACGAAAAACTGCATTGTGAACATGAAAATAGTTTTTCCCCAGTGTGCCTAAGTAAATGTCTTTGTAAATTTGATTTCAGTTTACACGAATAATTGCAATGTGAACATGAAAATAGTTTTTCGTTAGTGTGCGTAAGTAAATGTCTTTGTAAATGTGCTTTCCGATTACACGAATACTTGCACTGTGAACATGAAAATAGTTTTTCGTTAGTGTGCGTAAGCAAATGTCTTTGTAAATGTTCTTTGCGCTTACACGAATAATTGCACTGCGAACATAAAAATAGTTTTTCCCCAGTGTGCGTAAGCAAATGTGTTTTTAAATTTGATTTCTGAATACACGAAAAACTGCACTGTGAACATGAAAATAGTTTTTCCCCAGTGTACTTAAGCACATGTCTTTTTATACTTGATTTCCGATTACACGAATAATTGCACTTTGAACATGAAAATAGTTCCATTGCAGTATGTGAGAGCTCATGATTTTTTAAAGAAGCTTTCTGCTTGTTTGTGTCCGGGCACTGAGAACATGAAAACACCTTCTTACCACCGGGGGTTAACGTGCGCCTTCTTGAATTTTTTTTAGTGCTGGAAACGGTCTCAATTCTTGATTGCTTTTCTGGGGCAGATGAGGACACAGTTGTATTTTCCGAAAAATAATCTTGTGCTGACCAGTGACCTGCAATGTAAATATTGTTTGATAATTGTACTTATTATACGGTTTGTATCCAGTTCTCTTCCAGATTTGTTCCATGGTAATAGTTGAGTATGATTTCAAAAATCTAAGCAAAGATAAAATCGTGGCTCCACCTTTTTACAGTGAATGGGGGAATAAATACACAAAAGCAAAATATTTGTACAATCTTGCAAGAGAACAGTATAATCTGGTTTGAAGGAAAGGAAAGAGCGGCTGAAAAGAGAGAAAGATGTGAAAATGCACACACTGCTTAATAAATATTTGGAGGAATAGCCACACTCCTTGTTGGACTGGATGAAAGCCGTTATTATGACCCTATGTAAAAGTAAAAAAGGGTCAAGAATGGAACAAAGGTAACTGATACACATGCTTATTAGTGGCATGTGTGTACGCACATTGCTAGTAATAAGCATGCTCATTAGTGGCATGCTCAAAAATCAACCGCCGGTTGATTTATGAGCATGCTTATGTCATTCGCCAAGAGAAGGGGTATATTTTGAGCATGTGTGAACAGGCTTTCTTATTATGAGCATGCTTATGTCATTCGCGGCTAGTATCGATCATAAACTTATATGTTCCTTTGTAGATGTGCAAAAGGCTTACGATTAAGTTATAAGTGAAGTTATTGAGAAATGAATATGAGATATTACAAAAGGTGTCAACAGGGTTGAGTAATTATTCAATGGCTGATTAACAATGGTATATGGATAATTATGTAAATTATGAATTTATTATGAATTTTCGGGGTTATTACGCCGTGTTTCTACGACATTAACACATCCTGTGCAGTGGTGGGTATGAACGGACCCGAGTGTTTATATAAATAAGAATTACGCGATAACTGTTTGGCTTACGGTATTGTTCTTCGAGCAAATCTTCTATCAAAAATTTCCACGTAATTTGAGATATAAATTAATATTATCGCATGAAATTTAACCGAGTTATAGATAAAACTGAGAAATAACGCCAAAAAACTGACTGAGGACAAGTCTCTTTTAGGGCATCATCTTTCACACCTCGTGCCTTATCATATCTTGCAAACCATTTGTGCGTATTGTATTGCCCATTCCCCATTCGTCGCTCCGAGTGATGCCGCTCGGAACAAGCAGTGCCACTTCAACCTGGATTAATTCTGGAGCCTGGGAGTATCACACCTCGCGTTCATTATTGGATAGAAAATCGTATTGATATTTGTTTTTAAAAATAACGCTAATTATTTTGTGTTAAATAATGATTAATTTAATTTTTTATATTATGTTATTTCATTTGTTTTATAAAATTATTCATTGCATTTCATATAAAAAAGATGTGTATTTCTTTAAAAATATTTGTATTTATTTTTTCATGTTAATACTTTGTCTTGTTATTTTTCACTCTTGACAATTTAACGCTCGGATTTTACAATTAATTCTTTCATTTATTATATATTTTTTGCCTATAAGTTACGTATTACTTACTTGTACCTACTTATTTTTAGTATGATGTTTATTCCATTTCTATCATATTACTGTTTTTCATTTAAATTGAATTTCATTTAAAAAAGATGTGTAATTTTTAATAATTTATTCATACTTTTCATGTGAATACTTTGCTTTGTTTTTTTCATTATTTCAATAACTAACAATTTACTACTACTCAAATAATAATATACATAAACATAATAATTCACTTAATTTATTATTATCCTTTTTGTACAAATTACGTATTGTTTACATGTTTTACTTATATTTGACGTAATGTCAATTCTAAATGCTTTGTTTTCGTATATTATGTATTCGTTAAAAAGATAGAAACTTTTCAATATTTTTTTATTATACATATAATTCATTAAATCTTGTCTATTCTGGCAAAAACAAACAATTTAATGGTCAGATTGTAAAGGCAAAGACAAAAATTAGACTTTAATGTTCCAAATTTTCATCATACATTTTGACATTTGGGGATTAGTGGCATTAGTGCATAATGAACACACCTTCGCAGAGATTTTTTTTTTACGCGTTAAGTCGATGATGACTTTTTGCTTCTATTTAATAAACGATTTTTTTACAAAACACTTATTTTGCTTCCCATATACATTAACTATCTTTTATCTTTGAATAAAATATTACTTTATTTATGGTACGTGTTTTGTAAAGATAAAATGGCTGGTCTGTCAAACATATTAAGGGATTAATTAGGATTTTTAAATTTGCAATTACTCGTTTTATATTTGCGACCGCGGTTATTTTATGACATTAATGGAATCATGACACTCAATTATACTAGACAATGTGTTAATATTAAAGATAGCTCCCTAACCCATATACTGCATTTATCTCTTTGATGAAATGTGCTTTCGAAAAGATGGGCCATGGATCCTATATTCTACAATTATCCCGAACAAATATGCCCCATTTTCTCTCCAAGCATCTTTAATGGTCACATTAGGTGCTCGCATCACTGAGAATTAATCAACCAAGTCCTCACCGGCGTGCTGGTCGACCTTTCTGGAGTACTCCAAGCACTCCTGCTTGATGTCGGGAAGCCATACATCCATTTCCGTGTATGGCGCTCCACTGCCCGCCCCTTCATCGCCGCTGTCGGCTGCAGACCCTGGCTCGGATTTGACGGCAGGAACATCTTGGTCAGCATGGTTCATGGTCCTACAGCTAGCGTCTGATCAGAGAATGCAGAATAGAGACGGCTGATGCGTTTAGCAAATGGTAATTGTTTGCATAGAAAAGAGAAATATATAGAATGACAACTGATATTTGCAAAGTGACATCTTACGGCGGAGGGGATAAGTATTTTTTTTTATATATTTGACATACTTTATTTATTTTAATTATATAAATATTTCGGTCGTTTTCTGAAAATAGCAATATTGCTATTTCTTTATCTTGACAGTTATTGTATAGCATAATAATGTCATTAATTTTGACGTTTTTAGTTTGACAGGTTTGAAATTAACGAATTTAAGATGGCTCATTCACAATATGTAAGTTAACGTTTTTTTACGTTTTAGAGCTTACTGATTAATTGAATTCATTAATTTCAAACCTGTCAAACTTAGAACGTCAAAATGATCGGCATTAAATTGTTATAAAATAACTGCCAAGATACAGAAATAGCAATATTACTGTTAGCATATATTTTTTTTAATTTTCGTGCTCCCTCTCCTTGAACTTTCATTGAAACGATTAGGTAATGAATACAGATGAAAGATGAACGTTTTTTATCAATAGAGGTAGGTGTTTTAAATGCTGGCGATCTCGCCGGCGCATCTCGGCCCTGAGCGCTGCGATGGCTGCGCTTTCCAACGTGGGCGCCGCCGTCTGCCCCGCGCTTAGAGTATATACAATCCATAGAGACCATATTATTTCGAAACTTGTAAGAATTTTGTTAAAAGAGGCGTGGTCATTCGGTGAGACTGGACAATTCGTTTTTAACACGTGTTTGTAATTTGTTGCTAAAACAGGGCTACCACAAATGAACGATTCTCTGTGAATTCTCTTACAATAAAGTAGCAATAAATGATAATGCCTTTTATATGTGGGTAAATTTATTTATTTTAATTTATTTTATTACAATTTTAAATATCACCACAACAATAATTATATAAGGAACTGCAATAATAATAATAATTATTATTATAATCGAGGATTATTTATATCATATCAAACATAAACATTTAGTTATCTGCATTTGTACAAATATTTAGAAAATTACGTTATTTACATAATATACATTGTTTGTATATACACATAAAATACATTGTTTGAAAAAACAATATGATGAAGTACATTAATGGAATTAATAATAAATATAAAATTTTATGGCCCATTTCTTTTAATTCCTGAACAATATTTGTTAAATTAGCAATTTTTTTCAACTGTCGACGATTTGACTGTTGCAATGTTGCAACTTTTCTCTGCAATTTAACAATACTTTCATTTCTCTGAAACAATTGTTTTTTTAAAGCTAATTTTCTAGGAGTATCGAGGTCTGGTGCTGTTACACTGTTGTGAGTATTGAACACTACCTGAAATTAAACAAAATCCATTATATATTATGCATTTCAAATAATTCATAAAAGTGAACGGAAACATATATTACACTTAAATAAAGAACTAAAAAAACTATTTTAGGTAAAACGTAATATCTATACTTACATGGCCAACGACTTCATTACATGAAGGGATCACTTCTAGCAACTCTCCCATGTTTACTGTCGAATTTGTAGACTGAAAGTAATAATATCGATTAAATTTAAAGCTTTCAAAAAATCAATACAACATTTTAGGTAAAACGTACTATTTATACATACATGGCCAACGACTTCATTACATGAAGGGATCACTTCTAGCAACTCTCCCATGTTTACTGTCGAATTAGTAGACTGAAAGTAATAATATCGATTAAATTTAAAGCTTTCAAAAACTCAATACAACGATTTTAGGTAAATCATACTATCTATACATACATGGCCAACGACTTCATTACATGAAGGGATCACTTCTAGCAACTCTCCCATGTTTTCTGTCGAATTTGTAGACTGAAAGTAATAATATCGATTAAATTTAAAGTTTTCAAAAAATTAATACAACGATTTTAGGTAAAACGTACTATCAAAACATACATGGCCAACGACTGCATTACATGAAGGGATCACTTTAAGCAACTCTCCCATGTTTACTGTCGAATTTGTAGACTGAATGTAATAATGTCGATTAAATTTAAAGTTTATGAAAAATTAATATACCTAACGATTTTAGGTAAAACATAATATCGATGGCTCCTACGTATGCTATTATAACCCATAAATCGAAAATTTTTAGTTTTTTTATGTTTTTCTTATTTCTTATATCTTTATAACAAAGAAATAAAAACATTTTGCAATTAATTACGTTTTTTTTCAGATGTATTTTATAAGGCAATGTATATTTATACCGGATGAAAATATACTACTTCATATACTAGGAGTTTCAGAATGCACACCGTATAAATTGGCGATTTAAGAAATTTTTTATGTAACGAAAAACGAATAAAGAATGAACACAATAGGTACTTACTCTATCAAAAGCCAGTTCTGCTCTTGAATAATTCGTAGGAACGGCAAATTTTTTTATTCGAACTAATTTGTTTTCTTTCCTTCTGTCAAAATGTACATTCAAGAAGTGATCTGAGCAAACACAACTGTGATTTCCGGGATTCCAATTAATCCTTCCCACAGCATGGATCCATTCACTTTTTTTTACTTCATTTTTTGGGAACCTACAAAAAATGATATCCCAATCCGAATACTTTAAATAATAAATAATAAATAATTTGTATTCTAAAATTTTAAGCACAGCCCTGTCGGTCCAATATGCTTTGTCATAAAAATACCACATTGAGCTTAGTTAGATCCATACAATGTAGTGCCTTCTCATTCTTACTCCTAAAAATTCAGAATTTTTAAAGGAGAAAAAAAGAGACGGATATATTTTAAAATGTCGGCTATCTAAGTAAATAATTTTACAGTTCGTATTGATTGAACATTCATAGACATATTTTGATTTAAGTCATCAAAAACATCTTCAAAATAGCATTCTCCGAATTATTTGTGTAATAAAATCAATCAAAAATAAACGTTCTAGGATTTTTTAAACAAAAGTAAATGTTTGCAGTTGGTTTGTTGTTAAAATTATGAAATAAAACGTATACATGTAAAATTTTCATATTTTGGATAAAATACCTGTGATAACTGATATGTTTCTTCCCGTTTCCAGTCCTATTGGAACACCCCTTCATTGCACAAGAAGGCATATCAATTTTTTGTAATATTTGCACGTAAACACACAATAATTTATCGAAAATACGGATAACAAATCTGTCAGCTCTGCCGTTCTCTGCCCGAGTTTTGAAACTCGGGCAAAGAGAACCCTTACAAAGCAATTAAAGACGTACCCGACCGGGTGATCTTTTTTGTCCCTTTTTGTCTTATGTGTCACTATATTGTTAAAACTGAGTAAGCTTTATGTTACCACGCGTACGGGTTTGGTAAAATGTTTAGTTATCCCTCTATGGATTGTATATACTCTAAGGCCCCGCGCTCCCGGGCGGAGAATCCTGCTCCATGTCGGATGCTACGTTCTCCTCGTCCGATGATGCCGCCTGACTCAGAGCGTCTCCTTCTTCCGCTGTTTCAACCCGCGTTCCCGATCTCAAACCCGATCGCGACATTTTTGATCTGCGGCGATTTTTTACGGCGATCGAAAATCGCAATCCGTCTCAGAAGGACCAGCTGTTACGCACAAAACGGCGAACGGCAACGATTTAGCGAAATTATTGTAGATAGGGAAGTTGCACGATCCGACGCCTCGCCGCGGACACGCAAATTTTACACGAGATTACGGAATAATTAATTAATTTAAAATTAAAATTTTTTAAATATTTAATAAATTCAAAAAATTTATATTATTTCACTTTTCAAAATTTACACTGGACAGAAAGGAGATTTAAAAAATAAAACACAGGTTCAGGCTGTGAAAACGCGGTTCACTGAACCGGCAGAGTGACGGACATTACGACCGTTAAAGACGATGTAAAAGAGAAAAACTCACACTGCCTGGTCCATTTCACAGTCCTTTATTTATACTAGAAAAACAGACATAACGGGATTTTAACGGTCAAAATGGGATTAGTCATGGAGGGGAGAAACATCTTGAGATGGCGCGGTAGCGGAGAGTGCTGGACCATTTGCCTCCGCGCCGGTTAAAGTCGCCGGCGCGTGTGATACCGTGCCGGTGCAGTGCTTAGATGGTGTATTTTGCCCGTCTATCTAAGATTTCTCTCGATCGGAGAGATGTACATATATGGAAGTTATATCAATTTGGGCGCTTGGAACATCCGCATATGAATTTGATTATGACTAATGTGTCCGGATGTGTCAGCGATTGCAAATCGCCTCAAAAGGGTCGATTCTTGGCTCTCGATGTATCTCCCTGAAAACTAATCCGATTGTTTATTTTATAGTGAATCCTGACAGGAAATGACATGCCGAATCCAACGGTATACGACATGCCAGGTTTTGTGCATCTAAAAAAAATTCATCTCACGAATTTTTCCGTATTACGGCCCGGTCGTCCGCCACGGGATGCCTTCGTGTGGTCCATAAACCAGTTTCACCTTATTGGGTACCGCTTGAGGGATATGCACGCTGGAATGCGCCCCTGTTTGGATGGCTACCTCTCAATCTATTGCGCAGTTAGCAAAAAAATGTCAAAAAATGTACTTTTAATGTTATTTTTAATCCGCGAGATCGTCGTCATCTTCCAAAAAATGAGATGCGCGTCTCGCGGATTTCCTGGATGCAGAAACCTCTTTATTTCCTGTCAGCATTCAGCATCAATAAGACCGCCAAAATCCAGTCAGTTTATTTTTCAAAAACACAAGAAATACTTAAATCTAACAAAAACATACAAATTATACAAACACAAAAAATACTTAAATCTAACAAAAACATAAAAAACATATAAGCGATTGGGGCCCCAAAGAAAGAATACAGAGTTATATATCGTTATCCTAAATTCACAAAATTATCAAGATATAAACATTATCATTTTACGCTATAAAATTACACATATTTGATGACTCATTCTCTTAATGGGTTGGTTCGGTCACCCATACAGGGGCGATATCCAAGATGGCTGCCGCACTAATGAGTTTTCAAGCCACACCTCTTCAACAGTCATTAATGATTACGAGTTCATTCATAGTAATTATTTCACGGTATTCAATCAATGTTTTTTACACACGAATATACACATTTTAATTCATTGTTTTTGCGCGCCGATATGAATCATCTAGTGTGGGCCGCCTATTGTGTTCCCATGCGTAACAAACGTTATTCAAAAAAATATTACATACATCCCTACTTGTAAATTGTAAAGGATCGTAACAACCTGGAATACTATTTCAATTTGAAAAAAAGAACAACAAAAAGTCGAAACTAGCTTATTATTTATGAATTTATGACAAATAATTAATTCTTTTTTTACTAGAAAGCTGTCTAGAGATTTTTTTTTGCCGATGCTTCATGCCGATGAATAAATTTGTAGCACGCGTAGCCAGATCCTCATTAGGATGATGCTTCTCAATGTACGACGCAACAGTTTCCCATGCGCGCTGGTTCAGCTACGCTCACACCTCGCTCTCGCTTATCAATGATTTTACATTTCATTTCTACAGCTAATTTTATTTTCTTACGGCTGTCTTCTTGTGGCTTTTTCTACGGATACATTTTTGCAAGGGTTATTAAAATTTGCACAAAAAGTAGAAATAATGTTTGAACACATGTTTATAAAAAATAAATATAGACTGATGCACTGACGCGGAACTCCCGGCTCGCAAGTGCGTTATTCGTTATGCGACTTTCCCTTTCTGCGTCACTCGTTATGCGAAATGTCGCTCGTTAAGGGAGCAATTTTTTAACAATTTTTTTTGCTCGTTATGCGAATTACTTGTTATGAGAGGCGCTCGTTATGGGAGGTTCCACTGTACTTATGAAAGCTGTAAGCCGACTTGTCTGGCAGTCCCATTGCTCCCGCTTCTGCTGCATATAGCTTAGGGCCGGTTGTTTCAAGTTGGATTAAAGTAAGCGTTCTTTTAAAGCATAGATTTTTACGTTCTCCACCAATCAGACGATCCGTTTTTGTAAAAATCTATGCTTTAATCGACCGCTTACTTTGATCGAACTTGAAACAACCGGGCCTTTAATCATGTATCCGTTTTGGAGATTCCATCCAATATTCCCTTGTATTTATTCATCTTAGAAGTGTGGTCATTTGGGAGTTTTATCTCCCAGGGTACGGTTAGCTCAACCGAGAAGACCTGTTCAAGTGTACTTGAGTACAAGACTATGTCAGGTCTCAGAGCTGTAGCGCGCAGTTCTCTTCACTCGCTGCAATTATTTCTGTAGAATTTGATAATTTTGTCAATCCAGCAGGTTTTAAGAATGCCTGTCAGCCTCTTGAATTTCCTCGGGTGACTGTATTTATCTGGTGACTGTCCAATGCCATTTAATTTTCTTGCCATTTAACTTACATAATGTCGCTGTATATGTATATAATTAATCCTATGTGACGTTTTAGTACATTCTGAGATAAACTAATAAAACTGTTTTAAAAAATAATTGCACAAACAAGATTTATAAAAAATATTTTATTTAATTACTAGGCAGAATTTCGAGATTATTTTTATGAAAAATGCACAAATTTATTCGTTCATCTCAGAATGTACTAAACGGCACATAGGATTTATTATATATACAGGGATGATAAAATACTTATTCACAAAAATTGTTCTTTTTCGTTTCTTCATGTGTTGTCTAAAGTTGTATTGAGAGTTCATGTTTCACAGGCATATGTCAGCGTGGAAATGTGCATTGATTGACTGCTGAGCACGCACGCACACACATAGCCCATACATATATTTTAATTTTAATTTTTTAAATTTTTTTTTAACAAACAGACTGTCAACATTATTGATCCAAATAGATGGTCGTTGAGACATTAGAGTACAAAGTATAAATATTTTGAATTGTATACTTACACAATACACTTTTTATGATAAATTAATACAAATTATAAATAAAATTCAAAACAAAATGAAGACTCTTCAAGTTTGTGTTTACTGGGGTATTATGCCGTGTTGTTACGACCTTTCGGGCCGACGTTTCGGATCCCATTGCAGGGTCCATCATCAGGATTTTACTATATATTAGGAAACTGATACACGCTTTATATGTATGTTCACCGAGAGTTTTTAAAGATAACTAGCTGGTTGGCCCGGCTTCGCTTGGGACCGTAATTCGGTAAGCATAGAATTGTGTTGACGTCTCTTTTTTGCTGGTTTCGGCACCTGTGATTGCATTGCCTTGCTGGACTGTCTTCGCTTTGCCAAAATATCAACAGATATTTTATCGCACAATCATAACACTCTAGAGAGAACTTTCCAAAACTTTCTAGAGCATAAAAATGTCCTTAGGTTTTCACGGCCGTTCAGAATCTTCTGCGTATAGTTTTCTGGGATATTCTGCCGTGTGTGTGTGACCTCTCTGGCCAACGTTTCGGATCCCATTGCAGGGTACATCAGCCCTGATGATGGACCCTGCAATGGGATCCGAAACGTTGGCCAGAGAGGTCACACACACACGGCAGAATATCCCAGAAAACTATACACAGAAGTTTCTAGAGCATTCCGAAATCTTATAGAACTTCCTGGAATTTTCTAGAACTTTCTCTTTCCAGTACTTTCTACAGTATTATAATTCTTTCTGGAATCTCTAGACCCACAGACTAGACTCCCCCACTCAGTTTGGAACCTTATAAATCTTTCTAATAGCTTGTAGAATTTTCTCCTTCCAGAACTTTTTAGAGCATTCTCGAACCCTCTGGAACTTTCCGAAACCTTTAAAACTCGCTGACACATTCTGCAACTCAGTTTGGAACCTTATAGAACTTTCTGAAACTTTCTCCTTCCAAAACTTTCTAGAGCATTCTGGAACTTTCTCTTAATCTTCTGGAAACTTCTAGACTCACCGGTGAACTCAGCCACTCGGTTTGGAACCTTATAAAACCTTTTTGAACTTTCTCCTTCCAGAACCTTCTAAAGCATTCAAGAACCTTAATGAACGTTCTGGAACCTTCTAGTCTCACAGACATACTCCGCAACTCAGTTTGGAACCTTATAGAACTTTCTGAAACTTTCTCCTTCCAAAACTTTCTAGAGCATTCTGGAACTTTCTCTTAATCTTCTGGAAACTTCTAGACTCACCGGTGAACTCAGCCACTCGGTTTGGAACCTTATAAAAACTTTTTGAACTTTCTCCTTCCAGAACCTTCTAAAGCATTCAAGAACCTTAATGAACGTTCTGGAACCTTCTAGTCTCACCGACATACTCCGCAACTCAGTTTGGAACCTTATAGAACTTTTAGGAATCTTCTAGAACGTTCTCTTTCCAGAAATTTTTAGAACTCTACCGAACTTTCTGGAACCTTGGATGTGTATCTAAGGAGCTGAGCTCCGATCACTCGGTAGAGGTGAGTCTTAAAACTCTTAATGTTTGACTCCCATATACCTCCGAAATGAGGTGAGCGGGGTGGAATCATTTTCCATTCAATCCGCCTACTAGCAAGTTCACGCTTTAAAGCAGGCTGAAATTCTGAACCAATTAAAAACTTATAGAGGTCATCCAGTTGTGCCTTTGCCCCCACAAAATTAGTGCCATTGTCTGAATATCAGCATGACACAGGGAACGTCGAGCAATGAAACGACTGAAAGCAGCGAGAAAAGTATTTGAAGTTAGATGAGAGACCAACTCTTTGTGAATGGCCTTGGTTACAAGGCACACGAATAGGCATATATATGCCTTTTGAGAATGTTGCCCTCTTTGACGAGCAAGCGTAATGCGGAGAAGACTTGCATAATCCACGCCAGTATGAACAAATGCCTTTGCTTCTGTAACACGATATGATGGCAAGTCTGCCATCGGTGGCGTGGGATGCGATGGGTTTAAGCGGAAACAGCAATTGCATTTCCGCACTTTAGCCCTTATAATGGTTCTGGCATCTAATATCCAATAACGTTGATGTCTGTGTGACAGTTCATGACATGAAAATGCTCAATGATAAGATCCACAACATGGTAATGTTTAGGAAGTAAAACCGGATGTTTAGCCTCAAATGGTAAATCCGATTTAGAAAGCCGCCCTCCAATCCGTAACAGATGATCATTATCAAGAAATACAGATAAATTCCGAAGCTTCTTAGAAGGCAATTTGTGTCTTTCGAGGGCAGAAATATCTTCTGCAAAATGAACACTCTGCACAGAACGAATCACAAACTTGTCATCGATCATAAGATTATTGACCGTACCTGAGTTAGTTGTGATTTTTCTTAAGAATCGAAGGATATAAACGAAAATCCTCAGAAGTTTGTCCCATTCGGATACTAGGGCGGATCCAGGGGGGGGGGGGGTCATGGGGGTCATGACCCCCCTGGGCTGGGTCCAGGACCTAGGTGGACTTGGACCCAGCCCTAAATCATAACTTCTTGTGACTTGACCACGACTATGTGACCCCCCCCTGGTGCCAAAGCTGGATCCGCTCTTGCAGGAATGCATCTGCAAAGTTTTTGCTACTAGAATCTTAGAATGTACTAAACGGCACATAGGATTTATTATATAAATACTGCAATGATATATAGTTACAGTTGAATATCAATCACACTATCACAATCACAATAATGGTTTAATTCACTAAAAGTCACAGTTCATTCGGATAACATTAAGTGAAGTTTTTTGATACAAGCAAGGGATACAAATTCTAATAAAAATTGCTATAGAAAGACACAAACCATTACATTTTGTGCTTACTTACTTACTTACCATCACGCCGTTTCCCCGTGGGGGTAGACAGAAAAGATAGAGCGCCACACTCTTCTGTCCTGACGTACAACTCTCGCCTCATCCACATTCACACATCTTCGCATGCAAGCTCACTGGTTGTTGAGGTTCCTAACAGGATCATCCTCCAGTATCTGGTTAATCTGGTCGTGCCACGTCTTCCGCAGTTGCCCTCTCTTTCTGGCGCCATCAACACTTGCATTATATATCTTTATTACCATTCTTTCCTCATTCATTCACTCAACATACGAGCAACTGGACGTCTTTCCCAATAACTGTATATTATTCAAACATATATTAAAAGGTGCATTGAAAGATTACAACTATTTGTCGAATTGGACTTCAATAATTGATTTGTATTTGTATGTATATTTTTTATTATAATATTACTTTCAATGCTTGTGCTATATCTTTTCACTCTACATTAATACTTTTTTTGTTTTTAAATTTCTATTATATTATTTTTTTCTTATGATTCTGTTTTTTATATACATACTTGCTTTTTACTTTATATTATATTTATCTTTATATATTTGTATCTATATTTCTATATTTTAAGTATTTTCTTTTCTCTTTATGTCATTATTATGTTTACATTTTATTGTTTTTTTCTCTTTGAACTATCTATATATTCTGATTATGTACACTTACCTATCTATTGTAAAAAAAGTTAATAAATAAATAAATAAAATAAAGTGCGCAAACCATCTGATCGACCCTTTACATTTGCATTCTTCTTTACTCATGATTCTCATACCTGCATTCTTTACTCATGATTGCATCATGATTGCCACATATACATCTCCACATCACCACTGCATTCAATCTACTTTCGTTCCTCTTCTTCCAGCTTCAGGCTTTGCTTCCATACATCAGTGTTGGTACCAGAATTCCATTTTGTACCGCTAGTATTGCCTTGGTAAACATATTTCTATTAGAAACTATTGCATTCAAAGCACCGTTCACCCTATTCCCCGCTGTCATCAAATCATTTGATCATTTCCATATAAAAATAAGGCCTTTTGTTCATATCTAATTTGGATAAATAAAAGGTCTAAATTTATTAAACATTTTTTTTTTAAATGCTACATTTATTATGTAAAATATCACATAAAAATATTTGACCATCCATATCATTTGAAGGTCTAATATTTATATAATTTATTCTTAACAATTACAAAACACATTTGTATATAAACTTAAATACATATTTTCTTATAAAAGTAAATGATAATTTTAACATAAAAACAAAGTTATTTGGTGTATGGTCAATTATTATTTTGTCAGAGTACACTCCGCAATATAATAAATTAAAAAATAACAATAAGTATGTAAGTACATATAAAAATAAAACATGTTTACTTAATCTTTTTCACAAGTTTGAAAAAAATATTTTTTAATACTATTTGTTCCTTATTATTTTCATTCTTTTGCTAAATTTATCTTAAAATATATTAATCAAAATACCTAGCCAATACTACAATACACTTTTTATTTGTTGCAAGCTCAGAATATTTGATAAACGAAGCTTACTTTATGTCATTTATATAGGTTTGGATAGATTTCAAAATTAAGTAACGTGCTTAAAATATTTTAAACATCTGTAGAAATAAAATTTCTCACGTAGATACTTTATTAAGCTTGTACATAAACACAACTGAGTTATTTGAAAATACCTGAAGACATAACAGTCAAACAAGACTGAATTACTACAATTTATACAAATGTATTTTGAAATACGAAGAATCTTACAAAAATAATATTCTGAGCTTGTGGTGCAAATATTTCATCACAGCGCTAATACTCTTCCTAGAACGGAAATCAGGCAGACGGCGGCGAGCAGCAGCGGGTTGGCGGCCATCCAACGAATAGACGACGATGTGCCGTTGAAATAGGTGAGCGGCCACCAGTGGGTGATGGAGATGATGGGCTGGTGGACCAAATCGTGCTTGGTAACAACGTCGTCAGTGGGCGTGAAGTCACCGCACTGAGGAAAATTCCTCGGAACAGGGGGGAAGTCAGAGTGTTCCCCCACTTTGAAGACCAGGGCCATGCCGATCTCTGCGTGGAACTCGATGTGGCAGTGGAACAGCCAATATCCTGTAAAAATTATATTTTAGTGATATTTTAATGAAATAATACTATAAATTTAGAAAAAAGTTTCACATACATATGATGTAAACAAATTGCTATAGTTTAGCCTATTGGTAAGATCTGAAGGTATTCTAAATGAGGCGTATGAAAGCAAAGGCAGAAATATCAAAAAAAAATGTTTTGAATGCAGTCACCGAGGATTACTAATTTATAATGTACTGAATTCAAGACTCTATAGGAAATATAGCTCTATCTCTATAGGAAATATAGCTCTATAGAAAAAAAGAACATTGCTGCAAAAGCAGTAATGTTCACTTTTTTTCTGGTCTATTAAAACTATAAATAATGCACAACTTTTTCACTGTGCTTCTCCAAAAAGAGACTAACTCTTGTGTTTAGAGTTGTATATTTATTTATTATACGTACACGTATATTAACGGAAAACTGGGATGGCAACTATTCTACCAGATTCCAAATAATTTTCCTTGAGTAGAAACAGGCTTTTTGTATCTATCTCAGAAACACCTCAGTGGGACATTGCTGCCTTTGCTACTAGTGAGCAGATTGTCCTCGTAGAACAGCGTATGATACTGAAAGTGAGCAAAGAAACTAACAAGAACTAATGGTTGGACTGTATGAAGACAAAGCAACAGCAAACATAAAAGTGACCTAGAGGAATCTTCAACTTTTCCTGGTATCAGACTTTACAGTTACTAACTAAGTGTTGCGGAATCCGAAAGTATCTATTAATCACACATGCATGTCCTGAGTTCTTGAGATATCTTCTCTTACTCTTGTGAATTTGGCTTAATTTAATTGTATATTTGTTTCATTAATAATTGAGGGTACGTTGATGAGATGGAGTGAATGAGATAGAAATTGATCTGTCAATTAACCTAATGAATTAAGAATTAAGTGCAGGTAAAGTTTGTTTTTTAAGTATATTTTCTTGATACATATAAACCATTGACATTATTTTAATCAAATTACAATAAAGTATTTTCACTAGAAAGAGAATAATATACATTTAATTTGATCTAGTGGAAATCTCTGTAGAAGCAAACATAAATGTATACGTAATTAATAAATAATAATAATTAAAAATAAACATTGTTTTCAACTGTCTTAATTATTGAAAAAATCAATGTATTTCAGGACCAATTGTTTCTTTGTCAGCATACAATGTACACATATACCACAAAATCATTTTGCTCTTTTTGAAGAAGTTTGAAGAAATTTATGTATATATTTGATTTGCATATGTTCATGCTTATCTCATGAAGCAAATAAGCCATCTGTATGAAAACATTTCCGAAGCAGGGCTATCGATTATTTTTTCAATAAACAAACAACTTACCAGGGTTATCCGCATACCATCATATGATGGTATAGCCCCCATCAGGAATAGTGACTGTGTCCTTTAGAGGTGCCCCTTTGAGCTTGCGGTGAATTTTCCCCTCAGCGTCCAGCTGCTTGACCTGCTCCATAGTGATGTTAGTCGACACACGCTCCATGGCCACTACGCGGAAGGCGTATCCGTGAAGATGAAACGGATGGTTGGCATCGAACGTGAAACCTGTAAAGGGAAAACTGTAAGTGGTATGTGCTATCATAACTAATTATATTCAATAAATATTTATACAATATTCCACAATTATAAGACAATGGAATTAATATGTGACCCACAATTTTCCATAACAATAACTAATAAAATTATGTTGATGATTTATCACAAATAAGGAACTCAATTCATTTCAAATAATTATGATATTTGTAGAAAATCTGTAAAATTTACATTTATCAAAAACTCAGGGACGTGCTGTGAGAACATTGGAGCATGACATAACATACACACATATATTTTGAAAAAAAAAAACCAGGTATTATCGTCGTCAGATTTAATATTTATTTATTTATTTATTTATTTATTTAATGTTTATGGAAGACCAACAGCACAAAAAAAAAGCATAGAAAACATTGATACAATATAGATGGCCAATTACAGGTCTCCACATTTAGAATATATTATCATAACATTTTCACATAAATATTTTTTTCATTTCCTAAATATATGTTTATGTAAAAGTCATTTTCAATGTATTCGCTGAACGCTCCTGCTAAAACTGTGTACTATATCTCCTATAAATAACTTTTTTCAAAACTGAGAAGATGGAAGTAGGGAATAAAATTCTATAATGTTTTAGAATTTAACTGATCAGAAAATGGTTGATTAGCATGGCACTTTGTCTAGATTAATATGCATTATTTTTTAATTTAAATATTAGGTCCTTACATATGAAATTGGCGTTTAGTATGGGAGGAACATAAAGCCGATTTTTTTTTTATTATAATATATTTATTTAATCAAAGTATGTACCATTGCTATCTATGCACTTTTGCCATCTCATAGGTAGTTCATCGATCCCTTTACAAAAAAAACCATTTGGACGGGAATCAATAAAATCTTTGAAGGCGGTTTGGACTGCCCCATCGGAGTTGAATTTTTTCCTTTGCAAGAAGTTATCCAAATTTCGAAAAAAATGGTAATCTGTTGGGGCAAGGTCCGGGAGAGTACGGTGGATGTCTTAGACATTCCAATTGAAGCTCCTCTAATTTGGTAGCCGTCTGTTGTGCAGTGTGGGGTCTAGCGTTATCATGAAGCAGCAGTGGCCTAGAGCGATTAACCAGCCTCGGTTGTTTAGCAGCTAGATTTTCCATCATAGTTTGCAGTTGCTGACAATAGACATCTGCCGTAATCGTCTGGCCAGATTTAAGAAAGCTGTAGTGAACGTCACCAGCACTAGTCCACCAAACGCTCACAAGTAACTTTTTTGGAGTCAATTTTCGCTTGGGGCATGGTTTGGCTGGTTCAGCAGGGTTCAGCCATTGCGATGAGCGCTTCCGATTATCGTACAAGATCCACTTTTCATCACAGGTAATGATTCGATTTAAAATCCCTTCATTATTGTGCCGGTTGAGTAATGCAAAGCAGCAGTCAAAGCGCGTTTGTTGATTTGCTTCACTCAATTCGTGAGGTACCCACCTTTCAAGCTTTTTCACCTTACCAATTTGCTTCAAGTGGATTAAAACAGTTTTATCACTAACACCGCAGCCTGCAGCTAACTCGGATGTGATTTGCGATGGATCCGCTTCCACAATAGCCTTCAATTCTTCATTATCAACTTTGGTCTCCGGCCGTCCACGGGGCTTGTTCTGCAGGTCGAAATTTCCAGAACGAAAACGTTGGAACCAAAAACGCACTGTGTTTTCTTTTGCCGCACCGTCGCCATACACATCATTAATCCTTCGAGCCGTTTCTGCAGCACTGGTGCCACGGTGGAACTCGTACTCGTAAATAACGCGATATTTCAAGTTTTTCATTTTGTAAACTGAGTGACGCAAAGAAAAAAACAACTGAGGAAAAAACAAATGAATTATAATTTTCAAAACACAAATACATAAGTAAATAGCTGTATAAATTTGGATTTGTAATTCCTAACCAAAGAGAAGATATTTGAGATCAAATTTGCCAGTACGGCAAAACGCCAATTTCATATGTAAGGACCTAATATTTAGTAGCTACCATGTAGGTAGAGAATTCACAGAATGTGAAAAGAAATATTTCAATTTTCAAATCTGCGAGTGTTATGTAAAATATGTCAATTTGTCAAAGTGTTAAAAGGTACTAAATAAAATTTACCTTTACCATGGTAATGAATATGGCTTATTTCTAGAACGAAATTTAGCCGACGCGGTGGTATTAAAAAAAATTTAATCTAGAAGAAGGGATATTGTTATTATAGACGTACCACTATAACTTGGCGTGCGAGAGAGGGCGTCCCTACCGCGTAACAGAAGTTGTCAGGGTGTAAATTTATTACACAATACATAATGTACAGCATAGCCGGTGACGTATTAAATACAGAAATTTGGTCGGGCAGCACTAAAGAAACCATGCAGTAATGGCGGCCGTTCTATCTGTCAAACTGTCAGACGGTAATATCGGTCCATTATTTGCTTTTTCAGCTTTGCAAAACTTTAATACTTCATTGGCAATTGTTCTTGCACCATCCCGGACTGTTTAGGATGTTTTGGACATAATAATTCAGTGTATATTGGTAATCAAGATGTCACAGCTCCCGACCAAATACAAAATTGAAATAAATGACAGGGTGAGGGGTTACAGCCGGGTGCGGGCGGGGCGGGTTTTAGTTCAATATTCGCCGCACGCCAAGTTACGTTGGGCAAGCAATATTAATCATCATTGACATAGGAACTTATTTCTAAATGTTACATTCCATTTTCAATTGATATATGATTCGATTGTCGCTCTAAGGGGAGAGGGAGGGGATTGAAGAAATGGTGATCATAGTGGATGAGACGTAAATTGTGTTCTCTGCCTACCTCTGTTCTGTGTGTTTTCTGACAATGGCAATCCCTTATTAATAATACATATTAATAAGCTGAACCTTACCCTTATGTTAAAAATGCAACATAATAATTACCTTCGTCGATCATGATTAGCTCCACCACCGAATTCAGGGGAATGTTGACGACATGTGTGCACTCGCAGTAGTCCTCCTCGCAGTCTTCCACTGTGGACTCGTTGCAGAACTGTGTGGCCGCGTTAATGTTGGCCCGACCCGACAGCAGGGGGAAGGACTGGTACTTCATGCTGATGTGATTCAACTGCGGGGTGTAGAGGCGAGAGGAGTTGTTTTTTACTGAAAAAGTAATCATTGTTTTTGAATCTATAGGTCCTAAATTTAATCCCTCAAACAAATCGTTGTCCTTCAACTTCTGAACTGTTCCGGATGGGAACACCTTTTTTATGCGGCTCAGTAGTCTTCGCTGGTGGGGCAGAGATCGCCACCAGAATTTGCAGTGAAGCTCGTAGTCCGTGGATATGCCAGAAGTCAAACGCCGAAGTAGTGCTTTTATCGTATTAAAGTCGAAGAAAAAATCCGAAGCGAAGTCCAAGTCAGAAAGCAGTGGTCACAAAATCCAAGAAAGCAGAGTCCAAAGTAGGTGAGCAGGGTCAGAAAGAAAAGGCAGCAAGAAGATTGTCCAAATAGCGGTTCTCGTACCGACGCGTGTGGCGTATCTGTGGTACCCGCTCAAAAAATGCATTTTATTTATACAAAATTCAAAATTTCACAAGATTGCGTCATAGCATATTACAGAAACCAATGAGATTGCGTAATTCTGGGAAGGCGCCGCAGCGCTCCCAGCGGCCGAGCGGTGAACTACGTCATTCGCGGTTGCACAATTTCACCGCGCGGCAGATTTCATATGACAGATACAAATTAATTCATAAAAAATGCATTTTAGCTCCCAAGAGACTAATACTGTGTTATTTTGTAATAACAGACCTAGCAGATGATAATAACACAGTTATTTGGACGGGCTGGGTCATACAAGGCCCAAAAAACTAAAATTAAATTTGCCACAAACGGCTCAAATTTTCAAAAATTCATAAAAAATCAAAAACATCATTTTTACAAGTTTTGCTATGACAAATGTGATTTGCGCATGCAAGCGCTCATTTTAACAGTAATTCCAAATATTTCAGGTAAATATTTACTGAGTTATAGGCATTCAAAAAGCGCCAAAAACCAATTTCTTTATTTCACTCTCAGGCGCGCCTATATCATTCCACATGTATAAAAATACATTTTCCAGACAGGCATTCAGATAAGGAATGCAATGACACTACATAAGTAGGAATTCGTCCACGGTAAGCCGCTCTGATTGTCGATAAAAAATTCAACTTTTTAATATCCTCCACGGCGAGCCGTGTGCGCGAGCTTACCGCGACGTGGGCCCGCAAACAGGCGTCTACCGTTTCCAAATCGAGAAAAATAAAAAATTTTTCTCACGGTCTTCCAGTACTCATTCATTTCATGCTGACCATCTCCACGATGGCGCCCGGTGCAGGCCTTCGGGCCCCCGTGGAGGGTATCCCATATACGCATCTCAGACGGGGGCTCGGAATTGAGTACTAGGCGTTAGAAGTTATAGCCGGTCAGGTAAGTTTGTAAAATCTCTGAATATTCAAAAAACATTTATTGCCCGTCGGCGGATTCAACGGCGGAAAGAAAGAGACGAGACCCTCTGCAGCGAGACTCGTCTCCCGTGTTGGCGAATATTGCGTGCCACACTCATGCCCATTTAGTGTTGGCGAACATCGCGGGTACCGCGTGCCACACACATACTTTACTTTGGGGCGTTACATCGCGGAAGAATCCCTTCGGCTCAAACTTCTAACCTTTGTCCACGCACCAATAGGTGCCAAATAAAAAATTATTTATTTCCATTTTATTCATAAAAATTCATAAAATTCCAATACATTTTTCTCATCAGAGATTCAACATAATGCACATGACAATATTGCATACAAAAAGGGCGCCAAGCGCTGCTTCCTACAAGACATCAACATATTTTTAAAATATTTTCATAACATATACAAATTCCACACATATTTGTATCGACACTTGTAGCTGGAAATAACATCGGCAGCCAAACAGGCTGCATTTTTCATATTCATTCAACAAAGGGCCAATCTCCGGTCTAGTGTCCGGGCGATGTTGTTCTACAGCTAGTTGGAAGCAGTATGCGCGCGCGGCCCCCCTCCAGTCGCGGCAACAGCCGCTGGGCACTGACTTGCGCGCGCTCCAAGCGGCAACCCGATTTTCAGTAGCGGCATACACGCCTCGTCTCCAATGCAAGTTTCTGTATGTAGCGGCTGATTTATTGTGGACACGCGCCGCTCATAGTGGTCATGTTATGTTCTCATTTTTTACATGGCTCAACCCTGTCCGTTCCATACTCCCCCCGTGTGGCCTGCCCGCACTTATCAGGAGGACAGGGTATGCTGCCAGCGCCCTTATGCTGGATTCCCCTTCAGCATGATTATTCTTGTGGCTGGTCGAGTATAATCGCCCGCAGCTGTGCGTACTCGGACGACTCGAATTTGTCCATCGGGCGCCGGGCGGGCTTCCAAAATTCGCCCTCTGGGCCATGTGTTGCGGGGCAGCGCGGGATCTGCGATGACGGCCATCTCGCCTTCCTTAATTGCGGGCGCGGGCTCCTGCCATTTATTTCGGCGCGCCAATGTCGGCAAGTACTCTTTCATCCACCGCCGCCAGAATAAATCGGCCATCTGTTGCGATAGTCTCCACTGTCTTTTCAGGCATACATTTTCATCTAGCGCCCCGTATACCGCCAAATGTGAATTGCGGCCGGTCGCTCCCAGCAACAGATGGTTCGGCGTAAGAGGCGCGTCATCTTTCGGATCAACCGATACATGCGTCAACGGACGGCTATTAACAGTATATTCGGCCTCAGCCAGCAGAGTCCTCAAGTTTTCTTCCCGCGGTGCCCGCTCCTTCAAAGTAGCCTCCAACGCCCGCTTCACGGCGCGTACCAGGCTCTCCCAGGCGCCACCCATATGTGGGGCGAGGGGGGGGTTGAAGTTCCATTCAACCCCGCTCTCCGCGAGGTGCCCATGCATCCGCGGGTCACTTCTCAAATCTTTCAGCGCGGCTGCCATCTCTTTTTCCGCGCCTCGAAAATTGGTTCCATTATCTGAATATAGTAGGCGCGGATGCCCGCGCCGCGCTGCCCTTCGCCTTATAGCGAGTATGGCCGAGTCTGCAGACAAAGACTCGGCGATTTCCAAATGTACGGCGCGCGTTGTGAGGCATGTAAATAGCGCGCCGTACCGCTTCTCTCGTCGCCGGCCGATAGTCACCTGCATTGGGCCAAAATAATCGAGTCCACAATGGTAAAAAGCGGGAGTATTGTAAGCCAGTCGGCAATCTGGCATTTGACCCATTAACGGCGGTTGCGGCTGGCTTTTTCTGTTTCGGCACGCTTGGCATTCATATTTCACCCGGCGCACTGTTGGTCTCAATTTTAAAATATAAAAATTCTCCCGCACATCTGCCACAGTTTTCTCAGTGCCCGGGTGATTTTCCTTCTCAGGATAATGCCTTATCATCAAGCGGGCATACGGGTGAGAGCCGTCCAATACTACCGGCGCCCTCAAGCCGGCCGGTATTTCATGCACCGCGGTCTGCTCGAGCCGCGAGCCCATCCATATAACTCCATATTCATCCAGGCGCGGCGTCAGTGGATACAGCCGGCTGGTCCTTGGGACGGCTCCACCGCGGTGCAAAATTTTTATTTCTGTGCCGAACGCCTCCGCCTGAGAATGCAATATCCATGCGCGCTCGGCTGCTATTCTTTCGTCGCAGGTGACATCTCGGCCGGGCCGCTCTTCAGCGCGGCGGCGGCAATTCCAAATGAAGCGCCTTATCCATGCCGCGGTGCGCACCAATTTCGTCCATGATGAGAAGCGCTTTATATCGGGCAATGCTCCCCCCGTGGGCGTTCTCCTGGTCACCAAAACAACATCTGCTCTTTTTTCCAGTACTGTGTTATCTGGTTGCCGCCGGCGGCTCTCTTGCGGCCACGCCGACTCTCCCCGGTGTAGAAAGTCAGGGCCGCTGAACCACATACCATCAGCGGCCAAATCTGGAAGTTCGCCGTCCCGTGTCCCAATATCAGCGGGATTATGTTTAGTGGGGACCCATCTCCAATCGGCGATTTTTGTCAGTTCATCAATCTCTCCCAGCCGGTTAGCGACAAAAGTCGAATACGCCCGGGGGTCGGTCCGCAACCAGCATAACACCGTGGTGGAATCGGTCCACAGTACCGTACGGGCTATTTTACAGCGGTACTCTTTTTTCACAGCCGCCGCCAATCGCGCGGCGATAAGTGCCGCTTGCAGCTCTAGCCTCGGTATTGACAGCGGTTTTAGCGGTGCCACCTTACATTTTGCCGAGATGAAGGCTACGGAATGGCCACCCTCTCCTGTCTCGACAAAATAGGCCACCGCGCAGCTCGCTTTTTCTGAGGCGTCGCAAAACATATGAAGCGCGACTTCACTATCGCGGCGGGACATGCACGGGCGCGCGATTTCACATTTCACATTCCTTATTAGCTCGCACCACGCGTACCATTTATCGGCGTGCTTGGGTTGTATTCTCTCTTCCCATCCAATTTTCGAGCGCCATACATCCTGTAATAGGATTTTTGACCTTATTAGTATGCAGGCCAAAAATCCGATGGGGTCAAATATTTTCATTACGGCGCTCAATATTTGTCTCTTTGTCGGGCGGCCAGCCTCCGTTATTTCTGGCAAGTTCACAAATTGAAAAACAAATTTGTCGGAGGCCGGCTCCCATGCAATCCCGAGCACTTTTTCTGCCGTTGTCTCCGCCCCGATCATCCTCATCGGTTCCACCGCTCTTAAGGCGGGCTCAATTTTTTCCAATACTGCAGGATCATTGGAGGCCCAATTGCAGAGCTGCATTTTCCCTCGACGCAGTATTTCAGTCACTTCGGTGAACATTTTTAAGGCCTCTTCAGTTGAATCTACTGCGTCGAGGTAATCGTCCATATAAAATGTAGTCTCAACCGCCTTTGCCGCGGTCGGAAATTCTGTGGCACTGGCTTGCGCAATCCGGTTCCTCACATATTGTGCACTGCTGGGCGAGCAGGTGGCGCCAAAAATCATAGACGACATTTGGTAAGTCGTCGGCACCTGCTCGCCTGGTTGTTTCCATAGAAATAATTGCGCCGCTTGGTCGGCCTCTCGGATTTTTATGCGCAAAAACATTTCTTTCACATCGGCTGCCAGTGCCACTTTTCCTTCCCGGAACCGGAACACACTGCCTAGAAGTGAAATCAGCAGGTCCGGCCCCGTCAATAGCATATCATTCAATGATACTCCTCGGCACTTACTCGCGGCATCAAATACTATACGTAT
>JADDOH010023856.1:0-11516 GCA_016648135.1 Agrypnia vestita | reverse complement strand
GCCGACAGTAGCAGCATGGACAGCGCCGCCCCAGATATTGCCGTCAAGCCCGAGCCAGGGTCTGCAGCCGGGAGTAGCGATGAAGAGCTCTACACTGATGTGGACATATCGTGTCCTGACATCAAGCAGGAGTGCGCGGAGTACTCCAGGAGGGCCGACCAGCGCGCCGGTAAGTATATACGAAGTTACTCCGATCTTTTCTAGGGATACATAGTGATATGTTAAAAAGTGAAATCATCTAAAAAATTTAACATTTGATTGATCAAAATTTTCGACATACGTTTTGACATTTCAGATGCTCTATCCATAGACAGCTCAAGTTTACGCAAATCATTGAATAAGGCCCGGTTGTTTCAAGTTCGATCAAAGTAAGCGTAGAGTTTAAACTGAAATTTTTAGTACTTTTTTTTCAAAAACGGGTTGTTTCAAATCGGATTAAGCGAAATCTGTCAGAGAATTCTGAGCGGAAATTTTAGATTAAACTCTCGGTCAGAAACGCACATGCGCACTGCTCAATGTAATTGACAGCTGTCAATAAAATATTTTTTTATTAATTTTTCGACATTTTACATACAAAGTGTCGAAATGTACAATATTATGTAGGGTGACACAGGCTTTTCTGACGATCGACTGATCCTACAGTATATCCTTAACAGGAGAAGTAATTTACTTAGACCTCGAACAATACTTTTTTGTCAGAAGAAATTGATTTTTCCGCACTCTAAATGAATTTTACCGCAGGGCATTGTCGACAATATTTTTTTTAAAGGTTTCTATTTCACTCGGGTTTTGATAATTTTACATTTATATCCATGAAAGGTGCGTAGGTGATTTATCTGGAACACTGCTTCTTGGACTGCGGATAGGGTCAGCCATTACCAGAGCGATGGCTCCTCAGACCACATTTTAATCAGTCGAAGTGCACTATAAAAATCAAAAATATATTTGTCATTATGTTCTAACAAAATATTAAGTTACGACAAAAAGTACTAGGTACCAGTTTGGTAATTGTTATTTTGTAAGAGACCGGCATTATGCCCTCAAACAATATATACAGCAATTTTTAATGCTACAACGGGCCTGGAATTCAATTAATGTAACGCAATATGTTTATCAAAAAAACACCTCGGTTTGAAAAATCACATCGAAGTATTGCGACCTCGCCGCCGCCGGGAAACCAACATGGAGCTTTCAGTATGCAGAGCCAGCGACATGGACCGCGAGGGCCGCCCATATATGATGTCACCACATTCAAATCCAGCTGAAAATCTATACAGTGATAATAAACTTCTCATAAGAAACGTTGTCGAAATGTCGAATAGGTGTACGGAAATGGGGCTCCCCGCTATGGCACAAAATTTTGAATCTATAATAAAATAATTCATCCTCTGTGTATTAAAAGTATACATGCCTACTTTTATATTAAGAGGAAAATCACACAAAATAATCGTTTAGGTGAAATCTGTCAGAAAAATTATTAAAATCCTGATTGGCCGGCGAAGTATGCCTATTGAAGTTTGGTCAATTTGCCGCCGCACTTGCATACTGCGTGCGAATCTGTCACCGAAACAGTGTATTCAATTTTTCGATATTGTAGTATCGAAATGATCAATATTATGTCAAATAACGGCTATACCACAGATTCTTCCGATGACGAACTAATTGTTCAGTACATCCTCCAAAGGAAGAACAAAATTTTTAGGCCGCAAACCAATCATTTCTTATGGGAAGAGATGGATTTTGTTGCAAGATTCCGCATGTCAAAAAATATGGTTAGGGAGTTAGTTTCACTTATTGTTAACAATATTACATCACCTACCAATAAGTAAGTTTAACTTTCCCTCATGACAGTTATAAAATAATATTTTTTATACAAACAGTAACTTACACCTACATCGTTTTTTTTTAGAAATCACGCAGTTAGTCCTTCGGATCAGGTCTTGATAACCTTGCATTTTTATGCCACAGGATCAATGCAAAAATGCTCAGGTGATATATTTGGTTTACACAAGAGTACAGTTTCGCGGAATGTGAACAAGGTGAGCAGAGCAATAGCTGGTTTAAGACGACATCTCATACGCTTACCAGAATCAACTGAAGAGATTCAGCAATGTGTAAACCAATTTTACAATATTGCTAAATTTCCAAACACAATTGGTGCAATAGACTGCACTCATATTTGTATAACATCTCCAGGAGGAGAAAATGCAGAGTGTTAGCGCCATAAATTAATTTGTGAACTAGGAAAAAGGTATTCCCTCTCTCCCAGTCCCTACCCATTCCCGAAACCAAGCAAGTACTAGAGCCGCTCCACTTTTGAAAATCGAAGCCGCCACAAGACGGAAAAAACAGCTGCAATCGAAATAGAAAAAATGTCGGAAAAGAAAGTGACCGCATAATTTTCCGCTGTGAACTACCGCAAATTGAATCAAAGATTTAAGTCTTGATGCGAGTGTTTTGCCTTGAAATTAACGGGAAACACCTCGCCGCTAGAGGTTTAGGAGATAAAGAAGAGGCAAGAGGAAAAATAAAGAATCGAAGGAAGAAAGGTGAGTGCTTGCCTTGTTCCCAATTACCCTTCACAATATCTCCCATCCATATGGTCCTTCCACCGGATATACCCGCTTCCTAGCTTCCCTTGTATCTGCATAATTACGATCGCATACATAACGCCGACATTCCGCTTGTATCTATCGTGATCGCCTCAAAAAACAACCGCATACGCCGACTTTGTTCAATTCAAAACATTTCGTTAAAAACGCTTATTTATCTTATAACGCTTATAAAATCACTTAGTGTAATTACTATTATATTGAAAAAATATATTCCCGTTCGTCATATATTTAACTGCGTGAATAATAAATAAATATACTACCTTCAAACTCGTTTGAAAACTTAAAATTGTAGGTACACAAATTACACGCTCGGAAACACGAAGAGCGCCGAACATTGCCGAAGGCACACGACGCTCGGTAATTTCCGCTCGGTTTACGGAAAAACCCGAACCCGAAGCACGTTTAAAATCAAACGTCGAAGTAATTGTTGTTTATTTCTATTAGAAACGCGTATTATTAATAAAAATTATCAAGATTTAAGATTTTTCAAAACTAAAGCAGGGTTGTCACAACTAATTGCAACTTTTCACATAATAAAAATAATATTTTAATTTATTTAAATTTCGATTAATTCTACAGTTTTTAAAAATAATTACAATCAATACATTTCTTCAGTGAATTTTCAAAATGGCTACGCGAAACAAAGATAGTGAAATAAAAAACAAGATACGGATTTTACAAGCTAAAAAACAAAGTTTATTTTCAATGTTGCAATCCTTACATGACTTAAGTAAACAAGTAGATGAAGAAATAAAACGAGATCTATTTATCATACGCATACAGTCATTGGAAAATACTAGAAGAGAATACACTGAAGTAACGGACCAGTTAAATATAACGATACTAAGCTGTGATTCTACATATGAACCCGATTTCAAAGATCTCTGCGCGTTCGACGAGTTATATTGTCAGATAAAAGCGATACAAGTAGGGATTACAAAATTAGAAAATCAAAAACCGCTAATAAATAATTACGAAAAAATAAATAGCAAGCTTCCGGCATTAGAATTAAAAGGTTTCGATGGTAATCCAAACCAATGGGTTTTATTTTACGAAAATTTTAATTCGCTAATTCATAAGAATCCGCATCTGTCAAACGCGGAAAAGGTACAATACCTTGTCGGAAAATTTACTGGTAAGGCTTCATTGGTATGTGCAGGTGTCCCGCCTATTGCAGCTAATTATGAGATTCTCTGGAAATCAAAATAAGTATCAAGATAAACGTACTCTCGCCACGTTATACCTAGAACAAATTTTAAATTTCAGGGGTAGTCAAACTCCCTCGCAAAACGCATTAGACACGTTCTTAGAAAAATTCTATTCCGCATTTTCCGCATTGAAACAACACATATCGCGTTATCGAAATTGGATAAAGAAACTGTAATACTTTTTGAACAAGCAAAACGCCATGAAAATATACCGACATTTGAGTCATTGATTACCTTTGTGAAGGAACAAAACCGAATATACACGCTTCGTATCGCAGGGTCTTTTCAAACTAACACTTCAAATTATAATAAATCTTCTACTTCGCAAGTTACTAAAAATTATAATAAAAGACAAAATGCGCAATCATTCGCTGTCAACAGCTTTCCTAAGTGTCCTTTTTGTAAAAACGATAATCCTCATCCACTTTATAAATGCGATAAGTTTCTTCTTTTAAATTCTCATCATAGAAATGATTTCGTGAAAAATAATAATTTATGTTTTAATTGTTTGGGCTTTCATAGTGTGAAAAAATGTAAATCGCTAAATAGATGCGCCATCTGCCAGCAAATGCATCACACTAAACTTCACATAGAGTCTTCGATGGAAAACATACGCTTATCGTCTAATGATAATACGTCGCTTAACCGCGCGCAAACATCATCGCCCGCCCCACAATCACAAACGGCAAACGCAGCCGTCGCTTCCAATTTTCCACTCTCTATGCATAGCAATGTAACGTATAACCAGACGCGTCCAAGCTCTTCTAATTCGATTACTCTATTACCTACTGCGGTAATATACACTTTAAACGATTCCGGCAAAAGATTAAAAATCAGAGCATTGTTAGACAGTGGTTCTACAAGTCATTTTATTACAAAAAATTGTTGTGATCGCCTTAACCTGAATATTTTAAATTCTCCAGCAACAGTCAGAGGCATAGGGAACTCTGAAAAGCCAGTATTTGGCCTCGCTGATTTGACAATCTATTCGCGCTTTGATGCACGCTGCAGATTCAAAATAAACGCACGTGTAATCAGCACTATATCGGATAACGTTCCAAACGCTTATGTGAACATTCACAAACTACAACATTTGCACGGTCGACCTTAGCTGACGAAAGTTTCCATACGCCCGCGGATATTGATCTTTTAATAGGCAATGAACTATTTCCTTTCTTGCTGGGAAACCAAAAGGTGATGTCATCCGACTCAAATACTGTCGGGATACAAACCTCGTTCGGCTATGTCATCATGGGAAAAGCAGACTGTGTCGTGCAACCGATTGAACGCGCCCTACACGCAATAGTTGACGAACCTTCTTTAGAAAATTTAACGCAACGCTTTTGGGAATTGGAAAATGTTCCGATTAGAAAACATTTAAGTTCTGATGACGCAACTTGCGAACGAATATTCACCGAAACTTTCACACGCGATGCGACGGGACGTTATACTGTAGCATTACCATTTAAATGCGAACCAACGGAAATTGGTCGTACAGACACAATTGCTAAAATACGCTTTCTTCAATTGGAAAAACGGTTAGATTCTATTCCTGAAATACGCAAGGATTACAATGAAACCATTAAAGATTATATTGACAAGGGTTATATCAATGCGATTGATAACCTCGCACCCGGTCCATGCTATTATATGCCACATCATGCTGTTTATCGCCCGGAAAAATTAACTTCCCGCACGCGAATAGTCGTAAACGCTAGCTGTAAGTCAAGTTCGACTAAATCACTTAATGATCTGCTATATATTGGGTCAAATCTGCAAGTTAGCATTTTTGAGTTACTAACGAATCTTAGGCTCTTCCCGATTGCGCTCTCAGCAGACATCGAGAAGATGTATTTCCAAGTTAAATTGAAACCAGAACATCACCGATTTCAGCGTATATTATTCAGATTCCATCCTAGCGACCCGATCCAAACTTACGAGTTTAATCGCGTTTGCTTTGGGATTTCGAGTTCGCCATATCTGGCAATGCGCGTCATAAGGCAACTAGCAGCAGATGAACGATCTCGCTGGCCCGCAGCTGTATGGGCAGCCAAAAAACACTTTTACATGGTTGACAACGCTTACCAACTTCATCGCGATCTAGTCCAGTTATTCAAATCTGGTGGTTTCCACCTAGGTAAATGGGTCTCAAACAGTACCGAATTAATGGAAAAAATTCCCGCTGATCTCAAATTGCCAAAATGAAGCTCGTTCAATTTGATGAATAGGCTTATACACAAATCGTAGGTCTCCGATGGAATCCTACCGATGACGCATTCCTATTCAAGATTAACTCAGATGTGTGTCAATCGGATAGATGCACCAAGCGCATAATTCTCTCCGCAACTGCTAGACTCTTCGACCCTCTTTCTTTGTTAGGTCCAGTTACCACGTTATTAAAATTATTAGTTCAAGAGTGTTGGAAGCAAAATCTTGAATGCGACGAAAATGCTCCAGCTTACATTGAAAGTCAGTGGCAACAGTTCAAGTCAGAACTTCATTTACTCGAAAAGTTAAAAATACCCCGTCACGTAGGTATTTCGCAGTCGTACTCAAACGTAACACTCGTCGGTTTTGCCGATGCGAGTGAGAAGTGTTATGGCGCAGTGCTATACATTCGAGTAAACAACAAGGAAGTTGATGCACAAGTCACATTGTTATGCGCAAAGTCTAGAGTTGCTTTACCAAAATGTGTATCTCTTGCAAGGTTAGAACTCTGTGCGGCGCTTCTTCTTTCAAATCTAATAGCATGCGTACGAGATATCATTTGCGAACGCGTTCAGTTAAATAAAATCTTGGTATTTACAGATTCCACAGTTACTCTCTCGTGGAAACGCGCCGCTCCTTATAAGTTTAAAACATTCGTTGCAAATCGAATCGCTGCCATAAATGAGAACCTATCGGCTGAACATTGGTTCCACGTGCCAGGTGTTCAAAATGGCCTGGCTCAACACACGATAGCACAATTTTTAACAACTCAAGATTGAAGGGGCAACTTGATGAAGGTATTTTTAATGGCAAACACGTTGTTGGTGACCGTGGTTATCCACTTAAAGAATATCTACTTACTCCGATCACAAATCCTACATCTGAGGCTGAGAAGTTATATAACGAAAGCCAAATCAGGACTAGGAATGTTGTCGAAAGAACGTTTGGAGTGTGGAAGAGACGGTTCCCAGCAGCGGGCAAGAAACTCAGGTTAAACATTAAACGAGTGGAAGCAATAATTATAGCTACAGCGGTACTCCACAACATATGTTGTATAAACAATGTTGCCGAGCCAACAGACTTTGAAACAATTATTGAGGAAATAGACTCCGTACCTACATTTAATACACAGAATACAAACAATGCAAGACTTAATCTCATTAATGGACATTTTGCACAATTATTATATCAGTAATAAGTAGTTATTTAACAAATTTCCCTTCAATACTGTAATACTCAGTACCTTTATTATATAACGTTTAGTTTGATGTCTGTAAAATTAGTTTTTTTTTGTTTCCAGTTGTATTTGTTTTATAAATGTAATTTTAAAGTTTTTTTTTTACATTTTAGGACCATATTTTACAGTCATTAATGACCTGTTGACGATCTGTTCGTTAAAAAATAAAATAAAAATGTGGTAAACAGGGATGCATGTTACCATGGCTTTTCAACTTGTACATGGATAATTGTATAAAAGATCTGAAGTAATTAGACTTAACAGCGAGGCTTCAGCATATTATGCCCATCGTGTGTGGATGACACGGTGCTATTAGCTAATAGTGAAGTTGATCTGCAATGCCTGATGACCAAATGAATGTAATGCTGTCTGTAGTGTAATAGGTAGAATAAAGAAATGATCACTGAGATGGTAAGTTCACGGGAAACTGATGAATGAGAGGATGGTAAGGAAAATTGTTTGTTGAAAGCAGCAGAAATAGAGAGCAATCAGCATGAGCTGATATACCAAATATTGGAGGATGGCCTTGTTAAAAACTTGAAGAACCAAAGAGTGTTCATTTTCATGAGCATGAAAGCGGATAAGGCAAAAGTGGTGTTCCAGGACAGAAGTGTGGCATTCTATCCACTCTGCCTACCCTTTTGACGAAACAGCGTGACGGTTGGCTAGTTAGTCACTCACCCGCTTTACGGCTTCAACTACTATTCAAAACATATCGTCGGTCCCTACGTATATCGACAAATGTGCCAAAATTCTTTTGCATTTTACTGTCTTAAAACATTAAATTTACTCTATATTTTCGGACAAAGTTAAAAAACAACTGAATTTTCGCATCAAACAAAGCATTTACTGAAGGAATAGTAAACTATTTTTTAACATCCAAAAAATGTAGAGTAAATTGTATCGTTTAAAATAGTAAAATGAAAATCAATTTAATGCATATTCGACAGTACGTGTTAGGACCGTCGATATGTGCACTGTAATATATTTGTAAATAAAACATAACAATTTGTTTCCAGAATTAATATACTGTGCGCTGTTCTTAATGGTGAAAGGATTCTATAATAAAACAATCTGTTCTGTGTATAAAACTCTTTTATTGTATTTTATATATTTGTATCTTTATATAAGAGAAAAATCACAGTAAAAGACAAAGCAAAAGAAATAAGCACATTAAGCATTGAAATCACACAATGATAGCAGAGGCGATAGGCAATGTATATTCAATAACTGTAGAGCCATGCAACATACACATGAATATAAAAAATAATAGTAAAAGGAAATAAGCACATCAAGCATTGAAACCACACAATGGTAGCAGAGGCGAGAGACTATGAATATTCAATAACTGTATATTCAATCACTGTAGAGTCATGCAACGTTCACATGAATATAAAAAATAATAGTAAAAGGAAATAAGCACATCAAGCATTGAAACCACACAATGGTAGCAGAGGCGAGAGGCTATGAATATTCAATAACTGTAGAGCCATGCAACGTTCACATGAATATAAAAAATAATATTAAAAGGTAATACCCACATCAAGCATTGGAACCACACAATGGCAGCAGAGGCAATGTATATTCAATAACTGTAGAGCCATGCAACATACACATGAATATAAAAAATAATAGTAAAAGGAAATAAGCACATCAAGCACTGAAACCACACAATGGTAGCAGAGGCGAGAGGCTATGAATATTCAATAACTGTATATTCAATAACTGTAGAGCCATGCAACATTCACATGAATATAAAAAATAATATTAAAAGGTAATACCCACATCAAGCATTGGAACCACACAATGGTAGCAGGCGAGGAGAGGCAATAAATATTAAATAATTGAAGAGCCATGCAACATTCACATGAATATAAAAAATAATATTAAAAGGTAATACCCACATCAAGCATTGGAACCACACAATGGTAGCAGGCGAGGAGAGGCAATAAATATTAAATAATTGAAGAGCCATGCAACATTCACATGAATATAAAAAATAATATTAAAAGGTAATACCCACATCAAGCATTGGAACCACACAATGGTAGCTGGCGAGGAGAGGCAATAAATATTTAATAATTGAAGAGCCATGCAACATTCATATGAATATAAAAAATAATATTAAAAGGTAATACCCACATCAAGCATTGGAACCACACAATGGTAGCAGGCGAGGAGAGGCAATAAATATTAAATAATTGAAGAGCCATGCAAAATTTACATAGATATAAAAAAGAACAGTAAAAGCTAACGTAAACGTTATTAAAAAATCAGAAAGAAAATGACGGAAAACTGCTTTAGCCAATAGTAACAAAGCAGATAGGCCGATATAATTAAAGAACAGTAAAAGGTGAAAAGCAGACAAAGCAATTAATTCATATATTTAGCCAATGGTAGCAAAAGCCAAAGGCAATTAATATTGGAAATTTAAATGAAAAAAAAAACTTATCCTTCAGTTATTATTTTGAGCCAATTTTAAATTACATAAAGCCAGATCTCTTTCGGCTTTATGCCTTTCCAAAACAATTTCGTGAATTTTTTGCTGGTTCTCAAGTTGTTTTTGTAAAATTTCTAGTTCGATCTCAAATAATATTTTTTGCCTCTCTTCACTTACTAGCACAACGTTTTTTTTTTGTTTTGGCTTGCTCCAATCTTTCAGACCCCAGATTAGCAAATATGCTTCGCATATCACTTGGAGTTGTGGTTTTGGCTTCGGTTTTCTATTATCTGCAAACAATGAAAAGGTTGTAAACAAAACATCTAAAAGAAATACAATTTGGATCAAATAAAAAAATGTCCTGCTTTTATTTTTGTGTACCTGTAGTAGAACAATATTATGAACTATATTTCTACTCACTTTTCAGAGGTGGCGCCATTTTTTGGTGAAAAGCCACCCCAAGATATTCCGGCCTGACATTTTGTGGGAGTACTTCAGTTTCCAACTATGAACAGTTGAACATGTTTTTGTATAATTAATCCAATTACGTATGGGGCAGGTAATTTTACATTATACAGGGTTATTTCTGACTTATTTTTTGTACAACGTTTTGTACAATCATTAAAGTAACTTTTATTGATTACGAAAAATTAATTCGATTCAATACATGTTAAATAAAATATAAAAACCCTACAAAAATGATAAAAACCCTACATAATTGCGAGGTTATTAATGTTTCCAAATAGCTCTGTATAGGTTTAACAGGAACATCCAGTAATTTTTGTTGGAATAATTGTATTATATGCCAAAATGAATAATTGTATTATATGCCAAAATGAATAATTGTATTATATGCCAAAATAAGTGATAGAAATTAAAAATATATTTGAATCCATACCATACACTCCGCCTCAGTCATTACATAGCAGTCAGGGTCCGCGATTCGAGGGATGAATATTTGTGTGACTGTGGAAGGGTGGGTTAGACTCATATCCCCAGAAGTATCACCTGAAAAGATTGGCTACAAATTATGTTTTTCCCAAATTTAAAGATATCCTATTCATAAAGATCTTAATTAATAATTATTCCGCAGTGGACAATTCCCAGTAATTATGTTCTCGGAACATATACATAAGAATATTGTTAAAAACATTCTGTTCACCTACATACATCACCCTTTTGGCCTTTCATATACCCCAATTGGGGGGTATAAAACAAAGGCAGCAATATCCAAAATATAGAAAAAATGTTTTGAATGCTGTCACCGAGGATTACTAATTTAGAATGTGTTCTATGAATTCTAGATTTTATGTATCTATCCCTTCCAAAATCATGTTTCCTATAAACTTGTAGGCCATATTTTCTATAAAATCTCGAATTCAGTATATTCTAAATTATTAATTATAGATGACTGCATTCAAATTTTTTGGATATTACTGCTTTTGCTTTTATACCCCTCAATTGATGTACGACGAGGCCTTATTGAATTCTTGGAGATTATTCTCCCCTGTACTGTGTACATATTTTTACACAAAAGATAAAATTTTATAAATTGTACAGTGCTGCAGAACCTGAAGAGTACTTGTACATACGATTGTCTCCAGCATCGTCATCAAATTCCGAGACATGTCCTTCCATTGACACCTGCATCACTCCTCGCATCCATTCTGTGGTTTCACTGAGCGGCGCAGGCGGAGGACCTCCACCAGTCTTGCGTACTTCTTGAACGAATAATGATGATTCCTAAAATAATTCCCGTATATTTTTACTAAGTACTCACGACCAATAAATAGGGAGAACACTTCATT